>JASAMW010001164.1:0-18289 GCA_030247985.1 Epsilonema sp. ZAB3_2
TGTCGCGAGAGCTGAATAGTATAGTTGCAGCTTGCGTGTATAAAGTGGGAGAGCTGTTGAAAGTGCAACCAGCTTTATTAGTTTAGTTTTGAGCAAAAGGGGGCATAAACACAAACGGTTGTGACATAGGTAAGAAAAAGATCGCACGCCTACTGTCCTAGACAAAACATAAGCATGTGCTATTGACGTACATAAATTATGTACTGTATGTATCATCAAATATCGTGGTAATCACGACAGACTCTCGGCCGAAAAAGGTTAGGTCGGGTAGGCGAAATGAGGTTTGTAGTCTTCTCACAGCGTACCTGATGCAGAAGTGACCGGGGTAGACGTTGAATTGAGTTCTGCTGGATTCTGCTCCAGGATGATCTTTGAGCGACTTCTTTCGCTTCTTCCCATCGGTGTTGGGTATCGCGAAGTCGGCATGTAGGTGGAACATTCATCATTGGGCCAAGCAGATCTTGCAGGAGGTGCAGAAACTTGCGTGCCGTTTGCAGGTGCATCCAAAGCTGTCATGCCGAATGGCGCCCATCAGGAAGCAGGCAGAGCAATATATAATCCCACAATCTTGCTGCAATTGAAGCAGATTCTGGGAGGCTTCAAACACTCACGAATAAGTGCTGCTGAAAGCACCGAAAGCATCGGTTCTGAGCTATGAGAGCCTCTCTTCGCTGTCCTCTCGTCTGGTGAAGGAGAAGGAAAAGGAAGAAAATTGAAATGATTCTCACCACAGAAGGAGCAGGCTTTGCAAGGAAATTTTTCTGCATTGTTCTTCACAGAGGCAGCAGACGAAGTGCATTGAGCCAGTGAAGAAGTCATGTTCTGCTTGGAGTCAGTAGAGACAGCATTCAGTACTGTCTTGCCCGATTTTCCACCACCCCTTTTCTTCGGGGATTTTTCTTCGACCGCAGCCACCACCGGCTTCTTCTTGTGTGAAGTCGCCTTCGATGTGGGTGGCTTGTAGTAGGTCTCAAAGTACTTGACCAGTTTCTCAGCAGCGACATTGAAAGGGAGAGGAGGTTTCATCCGCTGAGGGAATTTGCTCATGATCAACTGCAGGACCAGTCGGTGGTTGATGTCCTGACTCCGTCGTTTGAGGTTGAGCAGCACTTCCTTCAGTGAGCAGAAAGTGGTCTCCACAGAGTCAGGGTTGTCATCGTCGACAGGGTCCATTTGCTGCAGTTGCTGATAGAGCTCGTCTACCTCCATCTCAGCTTCACTGGTCAAGGGATTGCTGAGAGCCAGCAGAGCAGCAGGGGTCTGAGCAGGAATGGCAACAGTGCCACTTCCTGAAGCGATGGCAGTGACCTTGCTCCTTGGAGCCCCTTCCAGGGGCTGAGAAGATAGGGTCGTCATGGACGGACTGTGCCGCATGTTGTGAATGAGACTGAAAACGTTACCAGGGAGGGAGCAAAAGAAAAATCCTTGGAACCCGCGCGTAGAGCGTGTAGCAGGGTCACGTGGCGTAATGTACCAACGTGGGATTCAGTTCAGTACAGCAGACCTCCCAGCAGAAAAAAACGAAGGGTCATATCACAGGCACAGGGAAAAGCCACTGATTGGAAATCAATCAGATCCTTGACCCACAGAAAGTAAGGTCAAGCAGTAGGGATCCGTCGCGCCCTTGAACTGACTGCGCCACTGTCGCGAAGCTGAATAGTATAGTTGCAGCTTGCGTGTATAAAGTGGGAGAGCTGTTGAAAGTGCAACCAGCTTCTAGTTTAGTTTTGAGCAAAAGGGGGCATAAACACAAACGGTTGTGAGATAGGAAGAAAAGATCGCACGCCTACTGTCCTAGACAAAACATAAGCATGTGCTATTGACGTACATAAATTATGTACTGTATGTATCATCAAATATCGTGGTAATCACGACAAATAAAATGCAGTATATAATACATAAAAACCAGTGGAAAGGAGAAGTGCTCCCTATTAGGCTAGGGAGCGCGAAGAAAGTGAGCAAGAGGCTCACTAGTCTGCAGATGCTTATGGGGTTGACGGCTCAGAAAACCAGAAGGTTCCATCCAACCGCCAATTGCTAGCCAAAACTCGCTACCCCTTTTTTTTTTCGAGTCTGACAGCCTCTGCGCGCGAATCTGCTACAGACCGACTGGCGTGGGCATACTTTTTGACGCACCTTCCCAATCATGGTGAACAAAATTCTTCCATGACCTTCCTCTTGCCTTTATTGTTTTCCTCTGCTTCTGTATGCTTGATCACATGCCAAATTTGGAATCCAAACCATGAATATGTTTGTACGTCATCTTTACAGAAGAATGCTTTATTCTGGTGCTCGCACTTTGTACATACTGGTCACATTTAGTACTCATTCAATGATGCAATTCAAACTATGAGCATGCTGTTTCAAAAAGACAAACTCAGAGAAATGTTATTTCTTCAAAAGTACATGAACATACATGGCACATCCTAGTAAAGATTTTATTCTTTATTCTTTGCTTCAATTACTCATCCTGAACAACAACAAGTGATAATTTCAGCTGAAATTATCACTTGTTGTTCCAGTGATTTAAAAAGGCAAAGATTCCGATAGAGAAAATTTTGAAAAGCATAGGAGATAAAATCTTTACTGGCATGTATGTTCATGTACTTTTGAAGAAATACCCTGATTCTCATGAGTTGAAACGGCTGATCATAATGGAAATCATCATTGAATGGGTACTACATGACCAGAGCGAATGCACATGTGACGCAAGAATAAAGCATACACATACGTACACACTTATTCATAACACTGCATGGATCAGGCATACAGAAGCAGGCGAGAGGCAACAAAGGTCATGGAAGAATTTTGTTCACCATGATTGGGAAGGTGCGAAAGTATGCCCACGCCAGTCGGTCTGCAGCAGATTGCGCGAGAGGCTGTCAACTCGAAGGGGTAGCGAGTTTTGGCAGCAATGGGCGGTTGGATGGAACCTTCTGGTTTCTGAGCCGTCAACCCCATAAGCATCTGCAGACTAGTGAGCCTCTCGCTCACTTTCTTCGTGCTCCTTAGGAGCACTTCTCCACTGGTTTTTATGTATTATATACTGCATTTTATTTGTCGTGATTACCACGATATTTGATGATACATACAGTACATAATTTATGTACGTCAATAGCACATGCTTATGTTTTGTCTAGGACAGTAGGCGTGCGATCTTTTCTTCCTATCTCACAACCGTTTGTGTTTATGCCCCCTTTTGCTCAAAACTAAACTAGAAGCTGGTTGCACTTTCAACAGCTCTCCCACTTTATACACGCAAGCTGCAACTATACTATTCAGCTTCGCGACAGTGGCGCAGTCAGTTCAAGGGCGCGACCGATCCCCTACTGCTTGACCTTACTTTCCGTGGGTCAAGGATCTGATTGATTTCCAATCAGTGGCTTTTCCCTGTGCCTGTGATACGACCCTTCTTTTTTCTGCCGGGAGGTCTGCTGTACTGAACTGAATCCCACGTTGGTACATTACGCCACGTGACCCTGCTACACGCTCTACGCGCGGGTTCCAAGGATTTTTCTTTTGCTCCCTCCCTGGTACCGTTTTCGGTCTCATTCACAACATGCGGCACAGTCCGTCCATGACGTCCCCATCTTCTCTGCCCCTGGAAGGGGCTCCAAGGAGCAAGGTCACTGTTAGCAGCGCTTCAGGAAGTGGCACTGTTGCCATTCCTGCTCAGACCCCTGCTGCTCTGCTGGCTCTCAGCAATCCCTTGACCAGTGAAGCTGAGATGGAGGTAGACGAGCTCTATCAGCAACTGCAGCAAATGGACCCTGTCGACGATGACAACCCTGACTCTGTGGAGACCACTTTCTGCTCACTGAAGGAAGTGCTGCTCAACCTCAAACGACGGAGTCAAGACATCAACCACCGACTGGTCCTGCAGTTGATCATGAGCAAATTCCCTCAGCGGATCAAACCTCCTCTCCCATTCAACGTCGCTGCTGAGAAACTGGTCAAGTACTTTGAGACCTACTACAAGCCACCCACAACGAAGGCGACTTCACACAAGAAGAAGCCGGTGGTGGCTGCGGTCGAAGAAAAATCCCCGAAGAAAAGGGGTGGTGGAAAATCGGGCAAGACAGTACTGAATGCTGTCTCTACTGACTCCAAGCAGAACACGACTTCTTCACTGGCTACATCATGCACTTCGTCTGCTGCCTCCGTGAAGAACAACGCAGAAAAATCTCCTTGCAAAGCCTGCTCCTTCTGTGGCGGTAATCATTTCAATGCTTCCTGTCCTTCTCACCAGACGAGAGGACAGCGAAGAGAGGCTCTCATAGCTCAGAACCGATGCTTTCGGTGTTTTCAGCAGGGACACCTCATCCGTGAGTGTTTGAAGCCTCCCAGAATCTGCTTCAATTGCAGCAAGATTGGCCACCACAGATTGCTCTGCCCGCTTCCTGATGGGCGCCATTCAGGGCATCACAGCTCTAGGATGCACCTGCAAACGGCACGCAAGTTTCTGCACCTCCTGCAAGATCTGCTTGGCCCAACGATGAATGTTCCACCTACATGCCGACTTGGCAATCCCAACACCGATGGGAAGAAGCGAAAGAAGTCGCTCAAAGATCATCCTGGACCAGCAAGTCCAGAACTCAATTCAACGTCTACCCCTGTCACTTCTGCATCAGTACGCTGCTAGAAGACTACAAACCTCATTTCGCCTACCCGACCTAACCTTTTTCGGCCGGGAGTCTGTCGTGATTACCACGATATTTGATGATACATACAGTACATAATTTATGTACGTCAATAGCACATGCTTATGTTTTGTCTAGGACAGTAGGCGTGCGATCTTTTCTTCCTATCTCACAACCGTTTGTGTTTATGCCCCCTTTTGCTCAAAACTAAACTAGAAGCTGGTTGCACTTTCAACAGCTCTCCCACTTTATACACGCAAGCTGCAACTATACTATTCAGCTTCGCGACATTATTAGTGGTTTTGATTTTACCAGGTTTACAATGGCTCCCACACGCCTTACACGAACCCAGTAGCGCCTGTGCATATTGTCACTGGCTCCGCGGTAAGTGAAAAAAATACAAGACGTACAAGTTGAAGATGCTCGTATTGTCTGTACAGTGTACACTGTACACAGTAGTATACGTACTTATATTCTGAAACTGATAATAATTATGGTTTTGGTAATAAATGCACAGGGTTGCCAGGAAGGCACGGATCCTTTCGTGTTGCACCCGCCTCCTTGGAGCGCATTTCGAGCACGAGACTATGGCTATGCTCGTATGACAGCACACAATAAGACTCACCTGTACATGGAGCAAATAAAAGACTGGGTAGCGAACAAAACAAACGATCGCTATTGTATTGTTTGTTTTGTTTCAGAAATGGTTTGGTTATTTCATGATTTTTGTAACGAATTTTGTAATGTATATACAGTATCTACTGATCTAGGTAGGTATGTATGCAGCCTATCTTTGCAATTGGGAAATCAAAGGTGCAGATCGCCCAAAGCCAAAATGAGACTTCTGGCTGAATTTTTCGTCAACATTTTGCGCCTCCATGTTCCTTTCGCAAACTCGTGCAGATAGCAGCATTTTGCTCTACTTGCAGACTGGTGAAGTGATTGACTCATTCTGGCTCATAAGAGATAAGCACGGCCCTTATGACGATGAAGTCAGGCTCAAAGCAGAAGGCGTTTACATTCCAATGTGAAAGGGACTGAATACTTATGTCAATAATACAAGTGTACAAGTTTTAGGCCTATATTCTGTGTGTGTGTGCGTACTGCTTTGCTGTTGACCTGTTTTGTCTGGTATTTATTTCCTGTAAATGTCTCCAGTCACTATCTAGCCAGAGCCACCTACCTAGGACCTACATAGGTCCAAGACCTCACGCACCACCCAAATCAAATCACTGACATCGAGTAAGCTTCCCGTCCATGTTCCTCCTCTTCACGTATCATTTTCTTCATTTGTAAGTACTGGTAGCATCTGATCATGGGATGGACAGTAATTCTCCACAGAAGATTAATAGGCAGGCAGATGCAAAGGATGTAGAAAAGGGTGAGATAATTGCTGGGATAGAATGTAAAAATGAACAGGCCCTGCTGGATGCCATAGGCATTTCCAACATTGGTAACAGCGAAGAGCAATAGCAACCCGCAAATGAGAAGCTCCGAAATTTGGACGCCAATTTGCGGAATCAGGAACCTGGGCCTCTCCATGCACAGACCAAGAAAGAAAAGAATCAGTGCAGCGAATAGGACAACGAAAAGGCTCAGAACCACAATGGCCGCCGCAACGCTCAGCGGGAAAAGAGGAGGCAAGAATTTTTTTTTTTTTTTTTTTGGCGAGACCGTACCCCACAGGGTCGGCTGTAGGTGAAACCCACCTAGTCTCCTCTGAACCTTTAACAACGCCCGTTATGGTGGGCCAGTCCAGTGCCACAAGGCACGACCAACAATGGCCCGAACCAGGGAAGGGCCTGGCACGAAGCCGAACAGCCATCAGCGACCACTGGTCGGGGTGTGCAGACCCGAAGGAAAGCACTGGTGCCTTTAGAAGCCAGCGAGCGGGCGCACCATACTGCCGCTGGGGTTGCCAGTCGCTTTAATCCCACCTGGCGAGAGTGGGAACTCATGACGCAGAGGACGGCAGATCGGACGCAGCCCGTCTTACCGCCTGCGCCACGAGCGCGACAGGCAAGAATTTAAGAATCGCGTACACACTGGCAGCGCCAAATCGGATAGCATAAAGTATGCCCGCGACTAGGCAGGCGGTTTTGACATGGCAGCAGCATATCTGCCATTTGCTGGAACGCAGTTTAGATGATGACGATGGACCAGCTCCTTGTTGGCTCGATGCTGCTTCCGCCTTCACTTGTTTCAGATACTCGCAGCACTTGACTGTGATATGTCCAGTAATGACGTTCCAGACCAGCAGTAAAGCCAAGATAAGCATTCGGAAGATTATTGTAGAGGCGGCTTGCAGGTGCAACCAGTCTTCTATTGCCGCGACAATAACACTCGTTCCGTCAGTTACGAACAAGAACAGCAGAGCAATTGTCTCGAATTCCTGGACGGTAAGCTGCGGTAGTAGGAACTCAGGCCTTTCCATCCATAGTCCCAGAAGAAAAGAGTCAGTACTGCCACTTGGAGGCAGAGCATGACCAGAAAGAGTAGTAGAAAAATCAGTGAAACAGTGGATTCACCGATGAAGAGTACGCCATGCAGTAACACAAGCGCATGCCCACTGACAATCCCATACCGGATTACATGGAGAAGGCCGACGATTGTGCAGACTGTCTTAATGTGACAGCAGGAGCAGCATAAGTGCCGTTTCGTAGAAGAGAGTGGTGGCAAGTTATTCATTTTGCAGTTCGTGGGCGTGTCAGTACGACGGCTCCGAAACAGTAACATTTGGTGCTTGTCCGTGAAACGTTGGTGATATTTGGTAAGTTCGAAATACGCGGACGTTGCCTAAAATTGTGTTTGAATTTTACTTAGTTTCTTTTTCTAAAGGCCTAGCCTACACAGAAGTACATTCACATACATACTGTACATAGTTGATCTCCGGAACTACATAATTTGCTGAAGGAATGGCAGGGTTTGGGTGACATACCGTATTTTTGGATATATGTCAAGGGCATAGTCTCTCTTCCCTTATGTAGTCTTGAGTCAGACTACATAAGGTAAGAGAGACTATGCCAGCTTGCTAGTAAAGCCAGATGTGGACGATTTACTGTATGTTGAGTACAGAGGGCAACCACAACGATGCATTATTTCTCGTTTATGTGATAAACACCACGTAAGCCATACACGTCGTAGAGGCACTCAACTCACATAGGAAATAATCCACACTTACCGTAGCCACGCCACACTCCTGCAGTTGACTCAACACCGGCATACGACAACACAACGGCGCCGGGCCGAACTAGAAGTAGGAGCTACATACATACAACAGCAAGAGTCGGCCTGCCCCGGATCGTATAGGGATTACTGTAGAGACTGAATGATGGATGAGCCGTGACGGCTACGTACGTAGGTACCTCACCTATTGTCGATATTACTGAGGAACACCACTGTCAACTGGCAACTTGGAACACGCGCCAGACTTACATACGTCGCAACAGCGACCCAAAGCCCCAGAGAACAAATCTGCCATTACAGTGCAGCCTTATCGGTGCCAAGTTATGTACAGAACGGTGGGAACTCCTTGCTTGCAATGCAAAAAATGTTTGAAAAGCGGAACTACATAGGTAATTTGCTGAAGAAATGACAGGTTTGGGTGACAATAGATGAAGACATGCGTTGTCACGTCACGGTGACATTTGACTTCCGACGCTTCGGCGCCTTTCAAAACCTACCAACTGGTTCCCAAATTCACTTCAGTACTATAACTTTGCGGACACGCATAAACTCACGGATTGCTGAGAATTTTTAAAAGCGGTTTTTTTGGGGCCCATTCAAGATAGTGGTGAGGAAAAGTGTTTAGCATTGACGGAGGTGATGGCGCGTGAACATGACCAGTGCGGTTTTTCAAACTGTCCACACGGAGATGGGAGCTTGAGGGATCCCATTGACTTTAAGGTCTCAATGCCCTGTTTCGGAGCCAACTTTGAGGCTTCCTCGTAACCGTTGTGTGCTAGATAAAAGTGATCACTTATCATGGAAATATAGAACAACCCTTCCTCTACACGTACACCAAACGGCAGCGCGAAAGCTCTTGTATTCGGCGCAGTACGACACGCCGAAGAACGCCCCAAAAACCATGCGATTTGGTTGTTCCGAAGGAACCACTGGGTATTTTTAAACATGCGGCACACCATTCAACGCGTCTTGACGAGAGAAATCGATCGGTACCTGCGGCGCCTCGCTACGTTGCCTCTACGCAAAGTTATCCAAGAAAAACGTGTTCAAAAAAGTTATCGTTTCAATCAAGAATAGCGCCACGGAGAGGCCGTTTCAAGAGGCGCTCTATGGCGCGTCAAAGAGATCGTGTAACAAGCTTTCGATGGATATCTTGATCTCCTCTCAACTCGCTTTCGTTGGCTCAGGAGAGCCTGGACCGAATTTATCCAGAAGTCCATGCATAGACAGTTGTCCCTGAATAGTACGAAGACGAGCGCAGAGAGCGCGACTGGAGCGGAAACAGCGAACGGAAAACAAGCAGACGGATGATCGTATGGTGTCAGGAAGTGAAAACAGCTGGAATTTGATATCGCCAGATACTTCACTAGTAGTACAGGAGTCCACGCTCAGAAAAACAGGGCATTGATACCTTAAATGGGATAGTCAATGAGTTTTAAAAAAACTCATATATACTGTATTTAGCGTGCAGCATTCACAAAATGGCAAGCTAAGTATTCAGGACTACAGTACTCGCAAAAGTGCTTGGGTTGGTCCCTTCCCTCTCGGAAGGAGGCAATAATTTCTCTATCGTGGCCAATCTGAAATGTCAAGGCAGATCTGGAGGTTCAACAGTTTAGTGCGGTCGTTAGAAATTAGATTTGTTAGCTGCGGTTTACGTAGTTTGTCCTAAGCTTCGAAAATTGAAACGTTTGCAAAGGACGAAGCATTCGTTCAACATTGAATTTCCACCTCTCATTAGCGGGGAGACGCCGTATGGAAAGATTTCATTGTTTGGTGCCCCGCCGTTTGTATACTGTCTGATTTTATTTCCCCTTCAGATTGTGGCACCGTGCTCAGAACCTTGACCACAGGCAACATGAAATTTTGTACAATAGTTTGCAAGGTCGCGATGCTATCTATGCTTGAGTCAACGCACCTGCGTTCAGCGCTCGGCCAAAATTTGGCGGACAATACTGCTGAGCCTGTATTGCCATCTCTGACCAAGCTTGCCAAAAAGAACGAGCTGGACAAGAAAAATCAGCTGGAAATCATCAAAAATATCACCTTTCTTCTGAACAGCCTTTTGGAAGGCTACGACAAGAAGATCCGACCAAACATGGACGCACGTAACAATCATAATTATTGTAATAATAAATTAACATTATAACATTATTGTTTTAGGGTATATGTATATGGCTTATTTGTTTTCAATAGCATGTGTGCGGTAAAAGCAATAGCAAACTTTTAGGATTGCCATCAGTGGTAATTATTGATGTGAATATCAGAAGCATGGGGCCAATTAAGGAGACTGATATGGTAAGGTGCTGATATGGTCGTGGGGCGGTCGTAAACGCACGGCGTAACGTACTGTATTGTATGTTGGTTGGTACACGTATTAAAAAATAGGTACGTATACATGCGTAGCCTACATAAGAAGGCTACATACGTAAATTTCTAAGGTGTATACGTAACGTTCTGTACACTACTGTACATCATGCAGTACACACTGTGTTGTGTACATACAGTATAGCCTTGTACTTTGTAGTCTTATGCTATGGACCTCTACTTTCGCCAAACCTGGAAAGATGGACGGCTCAAGTTTACCAGCGGTAAGCACAAGACGCTGGTTCTTGGAATCAGTATGCTGGACAAGATCTGGAAACCGGACACTTACTTCTGGAACGGAAAACATTCCTACGTGCACAAGATCACTACTCCCAATAAATTCGTCCGCATTAGTCAGGACGGCTCCGTCTACTATTCATGCAGGTTGGTGGGTCGTGAGCTCTGTCTGGCTTTACTGATTTGATTGCCTCGCACGCACCGTTAGCATTGCAGGCTGACCATCAAGGCTAGGTGTCCAATGGATTTGCACAAATATCCCTTCGACCAACAGATTTGTCCACTCACAATTGGAAGCTGTAAGCTTAGCGACTGCAGCTGAGACTGATTATACAAATACTCGGCAACAATGGTTTTGGCAATCGTTTAATGTACGTCACGCTGCATTGTACGTGCATATTGCATACCTAGTTATGTGCACAACTTTTCATTGCTTTTCAGTCGGATATCCCGGAAATGACGTGATTTATTCGTGGAAAGCGGTCAAAAAGCCAGTGACTGTGGCTGAGAACGTCAAGATGTCCCAGTTTGAGCTATATGACATTGTCGTCGCAAATGTCACCAGTCAGTTGAGAGGAAGTAAGTTCAGAAGTTGCCAACAGTCAAAACTTCAGCAAGAAGCCATGGACACAAATCAAGGGGTCCATATTTACGTTATGAACCCTTGATATGACGTATACGCATCTACCGTATGTACAGGTGTGAACGATTGGCGTTAGATTCGTATCATCGTCTTATCTTCCGTTTTTTATAGTGGAATATTCAGCAGTGCAAGTTCAGTTCAAATTGCAGCGTCATATGGGCTTCTTCATAATCAATTTTTACGCTCCGACAACGTTGGTGGTGTTTCTATCTTGGGTCGCTTTTCTCATTAACAGAGAAGCTACCGCAGATCGCATTGCACTCGGTAATAATACCGTTTACCGGTGCATGCGTAGTGATAGCCCCTCCCCCCTATGCGTAGTACTGTAGGGTACTTACCTGAACCTGCCTACATAAGCTGGTCATAAGCTACCCATAGCCACTTCCACACCAAGCTAAGATGCCTATAAGCCTCTTTGGGGGTGTATTACTATTGTACTATAGAATAACCCTGTTTTGACCTCAATTATGACCTAAAACACGTTCTGTTGACCTAAAAAATATGCTTCTGCGCACCTCTCAAAAGCATAAAAATGTGCTATAATCCACATAGGACCTCTCAATTTTTTGGGCTATGCACCGGTAAATTCATACGGTAAGTGCTAGAGAAAACATCAAGAATTATACGGCAACAAGAAGACGGCATAATCAGTAATGATGCAAAAATTAACCAATGATCCCTAGCGCGATACTGCACGGTGACTGTTGGTTTGATTCAAGGTATTACCTGCGTTCTCACCATGACGTTTTATGCTCTGGACAGCAGGTCCGACCTGCCTCGTTTCTCCTATCCGACAGCACTGGACGTTTACATCATCATTTGCTACAGGGAATGCCTTCTTTTTTGACGGCCATATTGTCAGTATGCCAGGGACTCTTGGCATGCCTATATTGACACTTTCGCCCCTCCCCCGCCCCATTTTTGGTACATCTATCCCATATTCCAAAAGTTCATTTGCCGAGCTGATGTTCCCAAAAACAATACCACACATACATGCATACATACATACCACACATACAGTACATACCATGGCCATGGTTTCCGAGAAAGATGGGATTCCCTGTACGTCTACCTCTTTCTCTGCATGATCGAGTTTGCACTGGTGCATCTGGCAACCAAGTTCAACACCGGAGACCCCGAGATGCGAATGCACGAGAAAGAGCGGGTGCGCAAGATCCCCAAGGAGTCCTTGATCAAGCACTACGCTCGGCACGACCAATACAAAAGTGCGCCAGGCTCCGGCTCCAATGTTAGAAGCTTCTACAGCAACATGAGCCGAGCTGTGCCTGGGAAAGGGGTAAGACTTATTGCTACGCAGTGCATGCATACATGCGCTGTTACTACTGACTGACAGTGCAGGTAGAATCCTCGTGATTAATTTATTGCGCGCGGTTGCGCGCGGTGCGCGCGGAGTAGCTATGGTACGTGAGTAAAACAAAAAGCAAATGCTCAGATAATAACTGTGATATCCCTGCTGAGCCAACTACTAGCAATAAATCATGCCAGATGTTGCAAAGCTCAGAAGAGCGTTGAAGGCGCGAAAACGAACTTCGCGCGCTTCCTACGTACGGTCAACAGTTTTTCTCACTCCATTCTCCGCGCGAAGTGCGCGGATTACTATTTTGCACCTGTGGCGCACTGTGTACATTTTGCAGGGTGTCCGCTTCTTTGAACCCTCCGTGCACAGCAGCTGTTTGCCTCCGTGTACCTGCAACTACAGCACTCTGCTCCATCGTCCCACCTGGCGCCTGCAGCCCAGCCTGGATAGAACCACCTGCACCTTCTCCTCCTCCAACTGGAAGCCCTTGGAGCGGGAGTGGCCAGTCCGCAGAAGAAGCAGTTGGTGGATGCGTAGCAGCTTACTCAACAATCTCGCGTACACCTGGACGCAAATCGGGAAAAAGGCGGATCCCTTGGACACCGATGTCAATAGTATGAGCAAGATGGACAAGTTTTCGAGGATCGTTTTCCCCGCCAGCTTTATCCTGGTCTGGGTCATCTATTGGAAGACGTACGTTAGCGGGGAAGAATAGGGGAAGGAGGAGGAGTAACACTAATCTAATGGCAGGGGTATGGTTCAATTTGGCGCTGCATTGCCCTTAGGATCTATAGCATATGCCCCAGAATGGCATGTGAATAATGTGATACTGTATCCATTTAATACATTCCTACTGTACTTTACTGTACATACGCAATGTGTGATAGGTACGTTTATGCGCTCTGCTGATATACATAAGCCTGTCTTTCTACCTACAGTACGTAGCGTAGTATGTTATGTTTACCAACGCGTATGTACTAGTAAATCGTTTGGCTGACGTTTATTGTGCTCGTAAACATGTGACACCATGATCTATGAACGCAATTTGGAGGCGTGACAATGGCGGTTTTCTGCATGATTGAACGCTCATGAGCAGTCGCTTGATTGATCTTGTTTCCTGCGACGGAAATAAAGAAAGGAAAGGAAATAAAGAGAAAGCGGCGGCTTTGTTTGGATGCTGGAATACATTCGCTTTTTCAGCTATTTGCACCTTTGGGAAATTGTGCTACTTACGTATGAACGCTGGGCTTCCATTGCGATTTATTTTCTTCCATATACCCTGCTTTAAGGTGCCGCTTCTTCTATCTTCTGGTCTGACCCCTATCGTGTGCCGAAACATTCCAAGAGATGCGGAAATGAATCTTTTTTTCTCGCGGTTTTATTGGCGTGCATGTTGTTGCAGTATGACTGAGGGCTGCCAGACTGGATGCCATCTTTCTTCCAGATGTTTTTAGGGGCAGTGGTGGGTCATAAAAAGGCAAATCAAGTGGATCTTTGAGGTGCCACGTAATTGCCGTTTTACGTACTTGTGCCACCGTATTTGCGTTTTTGCTAGCATAATACAGTATTCATAGCGTAGCCTGTTGCGTATGATCTAGGCGTGTGGCGTATTAAAATAAAAGGCAATATCGGTGAAAAACAAAGGTTGGTCAAAAGTTTACATTCGACTACCATTCAGCACAACCATATAGCTTTAACCTTCCGCGAGAGTCGTGTACGCTGCTTGAAATTATTTTTAGCTCTTAAAGGCAAGGGGTCCCCTACACCGACTTTCGAATTTAAAGTTCAAACCAATTTTATCATAAACTACATTTTTAACCGAGTCTTTTGCAAAAAACCGCTTTTCAATTTCAAAATTCCTATCCGTTCACGAGTTGTCGGTGTGCAAAGTTCAGTCAAGTTCAGTACTGAAGACGGATTTGGGAACCACTACGGTAGTTAACTACGTAGTTAACTACCGTAGTGGTTCCCGAGGACCGCTTCAATACTGAAATTTATCGATTTTTATCTTCGAATAACTCATGAACGGATAGGAATTTTGAAAAGCGGTTTTTTGCAAAAGACTCGGTTAAAAATGTAGTTTATGATAAAATTGGTTTGAACTTTAAATTCGAAAGTCGGTGTAGGGGACCCCTTGCCTTTAAGACCCTGTCTTTATAGGACGCATAAATTGTTGGTGTCATGGCCAATGGTTCAACATCACCTCAATGGCCCGCGCTGTTCTTACGTGATTTATATCATATCATAACAAGACGCTAGCGTCTTTATATACCTTCGTTACCTGCACACGTATGTACATACTATGTGTGTCAGACATGGCCAAGCTATTTGCTCTTGTTCACAGTACCGGGACAGCTCCTTGATGCCTTTGGCTTAGCTTTCCTAGCGGGACAAATTGGCACAATTAGCGCAGTGTAGCAGTTTTATCTACAGTACACTTACCGTGCTCGTAGTGTCATCTATACCTACAGTATAGTGGTACGGCGAACTTTTTGTCCTGAGGCCGATTTCTGCATTCGCGTCTTGCGAAGACTTCCTATTTCTAGCTTCTGAATTTCACATAATTTCCGAGCTTGGCTTTTTTCGAAAATTCTCTCGTCTCGCTTTTCAGGACAGTTTCACTGATCTCTTTTTTCAACCCAACCCATTTCAACCAACCATGTCTTTTTCGGTGCTATTTTTTGGGTAAGAAAAGTACATTATATGCAAAAGCAGTCCTACACGGTATTCTGTATGCCTACATTACATACATAGCCTGTACCTACCATATTATGTAGATCTGTCGGAAACGCCGTTCCGTATGTTGTGCCTCAATTGACGTTGTAGCTTCTGGTGTCTAACACTGGCCAATGGTCAATCCAGGCCAAAAATAACCCAGGAAAAGATCAAAGAAGGAAAACTGGACAGAACTGCGCGTTTGGAGATGATCAAAAATATTACATATCTGTTGAATAGCGTCCTCGAAGGTTACGACAACAAAATTCGACCGATGATGAATTTGGGTACGTGCGTTGCATAGAACTAAAATTGCATGCGTTCAATGATTTCAAAGACTCGTTGTATTTTATTTGCGAAATACCAAAAAACTACTCGCTGACACCTTTGTGCAATCTTTTCAGGAATGCCTTCGACTGTGATTATTGACATCGATATCAGAAGCATGGGTCCAATCTTGGAGAGCGATATGGTAAGGGCGCCATCACAAAAAAATCGTCACTGGTCAAACCTACGTACGTAGGGTTCCAGGAAATGAAGGAGCACCTGGACCTGACAGCAGCGGAACAATGTTCTAATTTCAAATTGTATGTACACCTACATATGTTACCATGTGAGCTACGTACTGAAGAGCTTGTCTTATTACAGTCCTACTCGATGGACCTGTACTTTCGCCAAACCTGGAATGACAACCGGCTGAAATTTACTAGTGGTACACATCAGACGCTGGTTCTTGGAATCAGTATGCTGGACAAGATCTGGAAACCGGACACTTACTTCTGGAATGGAAAGCATTCTTACGTGCACAAGATCACTACTCCCAATAAATTTGTGCGAATTAATCAAGACGGAACGGTTTATTTTTCGACAAGGTACCTACAGTATGTATGTACAGTAATGCATGCAGGTTCCCCCACCGCACCTTTTACATACTGTATGTACCCCTACAGTGCACACATGCGTACAGTACGTTCGTTCTCAAAAATGTTAGCAGAGTCGGGTTGTACAGAGATTTTTACGGATACATAGAAATAAAGTGCTGTTGCTTTCAGGCTGACCATAAAAGCCAAATGCCCGATGGACTTGCACAGGTTTCCCGTCGATACTCAAGTCTGTCCATTATTGATTGGAAGTTGTAAGTACATAAAGTGTATGAGATGTACCAGTGATCTCCATAATTTCAACATGTTATTAGTACGTTCATTCATAGGCCAACCTATAATACATGGAGTACATCACTACACAGGCGTATGCTGATACAGTTCGTGCATATAGCAGTTCAGCTACATTGTAGCTAGCTGCTTGCCACGCCACATTGCTGTCGTTAGTATTACAGTATATTTTTTTCGATTTATTTCCAGTTGGCTATGCATCGCATGAAGTTGTCTACATGTGGAAGGATGTTAAGAGACCAGTAACGGCTGCGGATGACATGAAACTCTCCCAGTTCACCCTGGGGGATATCGTAGTTGCAAATGTTACCAGCCAGCTGCGAGGAAGTAACTTTGTAACCTCTCGCAACTGTCATTATCGTCCTCGATTAGGTACAGCTGTTGCAATAAAGTTAAAATGAGTACCAAATTATTTTAGTTGTCTATTCAGCCGTGGAAGTGCAGTTCAAGTTGAAGAGGCATGTGGCCTATTTCCTCATCAATTTCTACGCTCCTTCAACATTGATTGTCGTCTTATCCTGGGTGGCATTTCTGATCAATCGCGAGGCTACTGCAGACCGTATCACCTTGGGTAAAAAAGAAGACACTCGAGAAAGCCTGCTCGTTGTGTTTAAAGGGATATTTGGGTACTACCAGTGGCCCTTTGCAGCTTCGCAGCAGTAAAGGAGACTATCTCTATGCATCTGGCAACCCGTTTGCAAATCTGGCAACCCTTTTGCAGATCTGGCAACCCTGTTGTAGATCATGATCTGTCAACTTATTATGGATCTGGCAACCATTTTGGGTAGTTGGCTAAAAGTTGATCTGGCAACCCTATCACAGAGTTGGCAACCCTATATGATGGCAGATCTGGCAACCCATTTTCCGCATAGATCTGACAACCTTGCACAGCATCAGTCAAAAATGGTGCATGTATTGTAGCAACCCTTTTGCAGGTCTGGCAGCCCTTTTGCGCATTTAGCAATCTGGCAACCCTTTTGCAGATCTGGCAACCCTTTAGCGCATCTCGCGTTTTATTCCCGTGTGCATTTCGGGCGTGACCATTTGCTAACGCTGGCTGGAAAACCTGCGTCGTTTGGTTTATGCGGCATTTAGTACTAAAATATCGATTATCGATCGATTATTGGTGATCGGCTGATCGGATCAAACATCGAAGGCCTTCCTGGAGTCCTCGAGGGCATAAGCTCTTTGAAGAGCCCTAGATGGACGCTGTAGCTGCAAAATTGAGTGAGTGTGAGCGAATCTGCGCGCTTTTAGTACTGAAATATCGATTATCGATCGATTATTGGTGATCGGCTGATCAAATCAAAAATCGAAGGGCTTCCTGGCGCCCCTGGGCTTATAAGCTTTCGAATGAGCCATTAGTGAACGCTGTAGCTGCAAAACTGAGCGAGTTTTTCGCATCACAGACACACACACACACAGACATCAGCCCTATTTGTTAGTAGATCGGGCGGGATACGGTCACTTGGTAGCCGGTCACTTCGTTGCGGTCATTTCGTTGCGGCGGTGATCACTTCGTTGCGAGAACTTTCGTTGCGGTCACTTCGTTGCGGTTTTTTTCGTTGCGGACATTTCGTTGCGGCCACCCTCTGGTCATTTCGTTGCGAGAACTTTCGTTGCCGGTCATTTCGTTGCAGGCCATTTCGTTGCCGGTCTTGATTTGGTCAGTTGGTAGTGAGTACTTTCGTTGCCATTCACTTCGTTGCAGGCTAGGCTTAGGCTTAGGCTTAGGTAAATCTTGCAACGAAATGAACGGCAACGAAAGTACTCACCACCAAATGACCAAATCTAGAACGGCAACGAAATGACCCGCAACGAAAATACCCGCAACGAAAGTTCTCGCAACGAAATGACCAGAGGACGGCCGCAACGAAATGTCCGCAACGAAAAAAACCGCAACGAAGTGACCGCAACGAAAGTTCTCGCAACGAAGTGACCGCGGCAACGAAAGGTCCGCAACGAAATGTCCGCAACGAAAAAAACCGCAACGAAGTGACCGCGAACCTAT
>JASAMW010001165.1:0-26715 GCA_030247985.1 Epsilonema sp. ZAB3_2
ACTCCCATAGTGAAGGTGAGGGATCGATTTTTCAAACTTCTTTCGGTGAACCTATGCACTTTTACATGCTGAATCGAACCCATCCACCTGTCTCGAGGCGATTTTGAGGAGGCAACATCGCAACGATTCAGGGGTTTGGATCGATTCAGCATGTAAACCTGCATAGCTTCACCGAACCAATTTTCAAAAATCACTCAAGGTCAACACCTTCACTATTATGAGCAAATATGTCGGATGACGTCGGTCGCCCAACTGGTTGACCACTGTGACGAGCAGATTGAGGAGGAGTTAAACATAAACAAGCCATTTAACCCTTACCTAATCCCTCAGTCTATCTCCCTCAGCGTCCACGCTCAAGCGGTAGGTCGGCGTGAACCCGTGAACTTGATGCTGCAGCTTCTGTCCATGATACGAAGAGCTCCCGACCTGCTTCCAGTAGGAGATCACCAGCTGTTTTCCCGTACTGTACGCGTCTATGCCCGCATGCTGGCTTAGCCGGTCGTGTATCAGTGAGACCGTTTGACAGTACAGCACGTCCAGCTGTAGACTCAGACACAAACGTGTGCAGCAGTTTGTACAGCTCGGCAATTGCTCTGGAACCTGAGGTGTTGAGTCTGTAAAAAATGTAGCACTAAACGTATGTTTATTCATGATCAGAGTTCGAGATAAAAGATAGTGCGGGGTAATTCGGGCAGGAAAGGGGGTAATTCGGGCTCGGGGTGATTCGGGCCGGGAAGGGGTAATTCGAGCCCGTGGGTAATTCCGGCCGGGAAGGGGGAGGGGGTAATTCGGGTGGGAAGGGAAATGATGGGGTAATTCGGGCCGGAAAGGGAGGGGATAAATGGTAATTCGGGCCGCCGTGAAGGGGGGATGGGGTGACTTGGGCCGGGAAAATTGAGGGGGTAATTCGGGGACCGGGAAGGGGGATGGGGTTATTCGGACCGGGAAGGGGAATGGGGTCATTTGGGCCGGGAAGAGAGGGTAATTAGGGCCCCGGGGGTAATTCCGACCACCCCAACCCATATTTTCTACCTCCTAAATTGAGTAAAGGCAGAGGTGGTCCGAATTACCCCCCCCCCCCATAGATGACCCAATTTACCCCGCAGCATAAACATACCTGTTCTGGGCCGTTTGATGCAAATAATCCCGTTGCAACAAATGCACCAATTCCGTTCCATCTCCCACCACGTAATCCTGGACCAGAATTTTCAAGTGCAGCAAGGTCCAAGGAGTATCAGTTTAACATCCCAGAGTAAGGTCAAACTCGCTTCGAATTCATTGGCGACTGTCAATGTAGCCTGAAAAAAGTATCCAAAAAATCAAGATTCCATAAGCTGTACAATAGTGTGCCGCTCCTTTAGGCCTCACTTATTATCTGTTGTATTAAAGGGCGGATGTGGCAAAGATTTTTCCATAGTGAAGGAAGAAATCGATTTTAGAAAACTCCTTCGGTCAACTATGCAGTATATCAAGCCGAATCGACTTCACCCCCGTGTCTCGAGGCGATGTTGCCTCCTCGTAAAGAAACACCACTTGTAAAGGGCGTTTCACAATAAATTGCGCGAAAACGTTGCGAAACACGCTTTACAAGTGGTGTTTCTCTACAAGGAGACATGGGGAGTGGAATCGAATAATCGTCTTGAAAACTGCATGTTCTGCCCAGAAGGAATTTTCAAAAATCAATTTTCGCCTCCACTATGCGAAATGTTTGCCACATCCGACCTTTAAAAGTTGAGATGGGATAATGATATGACAAATGTGACCAAGAAGTCATAATGGACAGTAGGACTATAATGGACGTACCATTCCGTTTTTGATCCTAATTTGTCTCAAACGTTCGGGCAGAGGTCGGCAGGTAAAATACAGCTTGTACTGAATGACTTGGTTTAACCGTTGCAACACGCCAGCCTTTTCTTTCTCAGTAATCGGAGCGTCTGGTACAAAACGATCCTAAAAAAAGACGAAAATTTCACCTGCTTGTAGTAGTAAAGCATAAATCAGACCACTACAGGGTACCATGGGGTAAACCCGACCACCTAAGTTCCAGAGCTGCATATCTCACTAACCAATGGACCGAGTGAGACAAATATGGTCTCAATCGATTCCTTGAACTCTCCCCTCTTTCAAATGAGCTATTTCGGTTCATCATTTGCTCAAAGAGCAAGTTCTAAGGAGCTTAGGTGGCCGGGTTTACCCCGCGGTACCCTACCCTACATACCTTGATGCAGAGAGGTAAACGCGGATAAGAGCCGAGCGTCAAAACATCCACAGCAGCTGGCAGTTGAAACGCTGGATGTCTAAACAAATATCGAGAACTCATAAACAAGAATGAATACGGTGGTACACGTGAGTAGAGCAGGCATAGCACAACCTACCGAGCATTAGGAAGCTCTTCTCTAGCCAATTTGACCAGTGTATCGGCTGTATCCACAAAATAGGAGGCCTGTTGGTCCAACAGATAGGAAATAGCCTGCAACAAGAGAAGAGTGAAGTAAGAAAATTCAAACATAGGCATACAAGCAGAAAAACAACGTAGGCTTTTGGTAGCGGGTTCGATTCCCGTTCGGTTCTATTTCTCTTCCCCCCTTTCGGGGCGTGGCTATCGCCATACGGAACGCGGAACCTCAAATATACCGTGCAGGTTTCGTTGATTTTCCCCGATACTTTGACCCACTTCGCCAACGCCAGTAGCCGAATGAACAACTGACGAGTGCCGTGAGCAAACTGAACGATAGACAGCTTCCGTTCCGTATCATTTTTCTTCGGAAGCCTGAAACAATGTCACAAATGCAATCAATAGGACTGGATTCAAATAAGAATAAAGCGGGATTAGTCTTCACACAAGAGTTCGCTATGGAATTCTGTAAGTCGTCTCGTATTGCGTAGATTGCATGTACTTTCGCAAAAAATACGTGAAGCATGGACAGAAATCCGTATTTGTATTTTCTATCTTACGCAACACGACTTGAGTTCTATAGCAAACTCGTAGTGTGGCCAGACTATACCAAACCTCACATATACTATAAACCAACCATACTGGTACAAACCATTGCAAAGTATGGTCGATCTATGATGAGAGAATGCGGTTAATTTGCTCAAAAGAGCAACAAAACAAGGACATATAACTTCAAGCATTCCAGGGCCAGAAAGCCCAAGTCAAACATGACGCAATCTTCTTCATAAATTGACTCAGACTGTATTACAAAATTTAGTATACAAATTCGCGTACAAAGCGGTAAGAAACTATAATTAACTGGAAGGTTTTCTGTATTCCGAAATCCAACAGAGTGACCCAATGGGATTGATGGAGGGGCCTTTATTTGCAGGAACGCGAAAGGAAGCTGGAGGAAATTTTCGACTGTTGTTGTCAAGCGGGCGAATTACTTCCAGCGACTTCGTACCTGAAATTGACAGAGATAGGGTACTATCGGGGTAAACCCGGCCACCTTTAGCTCTTTTTTGAACTTGCTGTAACTGCTTCAGCAAATGATAAACCAAATAGCATCATTCTAAAGAGGAGACTTTGGGGAATAAATTTCGTATAACCATTTGCCTGGATCAAGTATTTATTACGCTACTAAATTATTCAGCCCAAAAACTGTAGTGCCCGGATTTTTCCATGCCCGGGTTTACCCCACAGTACCCTACAGTCATGTCATGAGGTACGGGTTACCCAAAAAATTCATAAACAGCACCAAGTAAATAGATATGAAACATCAAACTTCCGAATTGCCAGTCATGTTCACTGTTTGTTTTCCTCATCCTCGGATAAGCTCCAAGAAGCGCCGGCAGGTCGCCATCATATTTGCTCGAACAACAAAATTACCATCACAAATTCCGGTGCGGAAGTTTTCTTGATTTGGCTTCCTTTATTTCATTATTTATTTATTTTTTTTTATTTTTCTTTTATTTTTAAAATTTTTTTTATTTTTGTCAACCACTAAACCTCGCGAACACGTGCATCAGCTTTACAGTTGGATTATTTTAGCACTATTTCTTGCCACTTTCCCAACGTGGACATCTTTCAGGATCAGTACTTTTTCTGACGTGTGCTTCTGTGCTTTCAAGACAGGCGGACGAGACAACAGATAGCCCATTGTGATGCGACACTTTTTCAAAAAATCGCGGATTTTTATTCGACCAATTCTGAACCCATGCTAACGTTGTTCCCCAGCATAATGGCTCAGTCACATTGGAGCGAATTGCATTAGGATCAGATGTGCGCCAGCCGTATCCATCCAGTCCATACTCGCCAAAGCACACATTCCAATGTGAATGAGCCCGATGTTTAAGATGGCAGAATGGCATTGTACAGGTTCATCGTCACAAAGTTCCACACTTAGCTGAACAGTGCATGACTGTAGTTTTGTGGATCACTGGCATACATCGCGTTTCGGATAAACGATTTCACTGGGTCCATCTGCAAATAGCAGCCTTCCAAGTAGCGCTCCCCTCCTGTAATTCCTGCCTGGATTTCATAGGCTGCCCTTCCATGTACGATGCGACTGTTGTTGAACATGACCATATCCCCTGAAATTTGTTCGATACCGCGTGTATGTACGTTAAGTTGTGAAATATCCTTGAGTACACACACATTCTTTGATCTTGACCAATTTACCAGGTTCCATTTTGAATCGCAACAGCTGACGAGGACTTGTAGCAATAGTGGTACAAAGAACGCAGCGCTTCATACACCATTGGATAGTTCCTTGGGTCAGTGTTCAAACTACCAACTGGCGATGCTGTTCAGCTGAAGGTGACGCGTTTGCTTTCAAGTAAATGGGTCTTCTCTGCAACAGAAAATGCAGTAAGAGGTCACTTCCTTCCAATATGAATGAGTCATTCGTTACTCAATGGAGCTTCATTACTCAAATGTTGGCCTCATGGCTGAGACAATGAATGGGAAGCGATTAGGCCCGATTTGCTTTCAAATTAGCATTAGCTGTTCCAGATGGAACCGGTGCAGAGAATGCATCAATTTGGTTCTTCACGTTCCATTTTTAAGCCACATTGAAACTGTCAGCAAACTCACTTTCACCTCCTTTGCTGGCATCTCTAATAAAGTGCCAAGACTTGAATCTGAAAAGAAATTACAGAAGAAATAATAAATAATATTGTAAGTTTGGTATCGATTGAAATGAAGAGATAAATGAGATATGATCGTCATACATCTAGAAGAATGTCACAAATATGGTACATATATATCCAAGGTCAAACCATGAGTGGTATATGCCAGATTTGGTGCAGACAGTTAGGTGAGTGCATCAAATGTGGGGCTCTAAAATTTCATAATTGACAAGTTCGTGAACTGCAGAAGTTCAACAATTTTTTGAGTTCTTGGGTGTGCATGTACACAAAGCAATGCATATTCTTTGTGCATAACTGCAGAATAAAATTTTAAAAGTTTGGTACCCATAGATGCTGGGCTGCATGTCCTCCAGTTTCTGGTACAGTGCTTCGGAAATGACCAGATTCTTGTGGAACATTTTAGATCAATCACACTCCATGTGTTTGATGAATCTTGAAACCAAGAGTGTACACCCTGGCACTCTATCTGGCTGCTAATCTGTCACCTGGCAATACACAAAGAGTTTTGTCTTTGGAATGAGAGGATGACATTCTTTAGCAGGGCATGTGAAATGGTATTTTGTTTGGATAAAGGAGTCCACATCTTTCAGCCTGGCCAAATAAAAAATGGAATTGCAAGCAGGCAGATACTATATAGGGTAACATGGGGTAAACCCGCCCCCTAAGCAGTTCTCTGGAAACCAATTGCTGAACCAAAACGAAATCACATGGCACAATATACGTGGTTAGGCCTTAATTAAACGTGCCAATTACAACTCTACTGCTGAACATCTTTAGAGAGTTATGGCCAATTTTAGCTGTCGCTAAAACGCGATCCCTGGGGGGTAAACCCGCCCACCTAAGATTTAGGCCATGTTCAGCCTGACCAAGCCATATTTTTATGGCCGTTTTTTTTCAAGATGGAAGCCAAGTTTATTGCCAACGTCCAGTAATTGTAAAAATTAAAATTAAAATTTTCTTTCTGAAATGTGAAGGGTTTGAATGATACTACTCTAGTGACAGCTGATCTCTTAGTACTGGGGGTAAATCCACCACCCATGATTTTATCTAATATTAGGCTGCCCAGGCTATTTTTTATCATTCTGGCATGTTAGAAAAAAAGGAGAAGCAATTATCATGAACAGCAGCTACCAATTAGCCAGCTAGATAGTTTAGTTTGGTAATAAATGCTGTAAATAGGCCTACTTTGCTGTCAGCTAACTTTTCAGTACTGGGGGGTAAACCCGCCCACCCATGGAATTTTTAAAATTTGCAAAAACGTCTCCTTACCTTGTGAAATCATATGAAAATATTGTAAAATTAGCTGAACCCACTTTTCTCGTGATTGTAAGCTGATATGACAGCTGTTTAGGATCGCAGTATTATGAGCTGATGAGGTGGGCGGGTTTTCCCTATACTTTAGTACAGGAGTTGGGGTGGGCGCATTTACCCCACTAAGTACTGAAATTGTTTTTTGCTATATCTCCAGTACCAGTGGGGGCGAATTGGTTGAAACTTCGCCTGGGGGTAGGGTACCATGCCTCCTTGCCCCCCACATACCGGGCGTTCAGTTTTAACATACAGGGTGTTTTTGCGCAACATCTAAAGTTTGGTCATTTTCGACCTCTTGTTGAAAAAAGTGACCCCGTGAGCTTGATGTTTCAGTAAATGACGTGCCAAATAGCTCATTTGAAAGAGGAGAATTCAAGGAATCGATTGATATCCTACTTGTCTCAATCGGTCGAATGGTTCCTGAGATATGCAGCCCTGAAGGCTTAGGTGGGCGGATTTTCCCATGGGCGGGTTTACCCCATAGTACCCTACTCATTACAATGAGAATGGAGTATGTGTGCATTACACAATGCAATAGCTCAACACACACTGCAATGTGCAATGTGTCTGTCCAGTGGTTGCAATGCAAGCTAATCCATGTGAAATAATCGGATGCATCATGAAAATAGCATCAACAGCCTACAGGAGCAAAATTTCAATCAGGAGACGATGGTATGTACTATGTATAATACATACCTCTGCAATGCATCAGCAAAAGCAACATCCCTTTCCATGAGCTGAGGCCATTGGGCTGGACTTTCCAGTTCTGCCAAAATTGAATGTGCGTCCCAAGTGACGGTGTCCTGCTCCAAGGTGTTGAATTGGGCTCTGCGGTCTGCAAAGTGGGCCTCACACAAGTTTCGCTTGCGCAACCAGTTTGATGTGTATATGATTGGCTCATCTGCATTGGGCCATGTGATACTCATGTGCCCATCTTCAGTGATCTTGATTTCCAATGGTTGGATCTAAAGTTTCATTCAGCAGTACAATATAAGGTGCAAAGACAACAAACAAAAAGTAAAAATTGTGCAGTTTCAAAGCTATATTTATATATTCCATGTACACTCACATTTACATCCAACTTGGTCAGTTTCACTAGTCTTGCAGTGACCAAATCTGATTGAAAGTAGGAACTTCTATCTGATGTAGCAAAGTCCCGCAGCCAGACATAGGGAAACTTTCCATGAATGCCTGCAAATCAAAACAAAGCAAGTGGTAACCTAAAGGGCTATTTTATGCTTTGATTATGCAGTGGAAATATTTAAGCATCATACCATCCTCCCATTGAATGTTGACGAATCGCCCATTGGTTTCATCTGGAAAGGCGAACTTTATCTTGATGGCTGCTGGTTGATGGTGATTTTGCTGTGCATTTGCAGCTTGTGGTCTTATCCCTTTAGACTTCCCAGCCTGCTGTTGATGAACTGCTTCTTCAGGCTTTGATGTTAGCCCTTTCGGTTGGCCACAGATAGATTGAATAGCAGGCGCCGCAGCCTTGCTATGAGTCCAAGACCTATGCAAGGCACAAGACGCAAAACCAAAACGTTTCAAAACTGAGAACGGCATCTTTCACTATTTGCATGCGCGCACTAGATTATGGGCAAGCATGCATGCAAAAGTGAAATACAATTTGTTCCAAGGATAGGAAACGTAATCTTCTGTGTTCTGTTGTAAATGTTTCAGTGATGATTTTCTTCAAGGACAGGAGTGGCGTGATTTTGATTACTATCAGAAAGACGTTCGTTTATCTGGGCAGTTTTCCGTCACAAAATGATTGATTGTAGCCAGTGATGCCCGAAAACTCGTCTAACTACTTTTTGCACTCTACATAGAATATCAGTCAGCATTCTTGATATCATGGCGGGTCATGTGGTTTGGTTGGCTGGCAAAAAATTTGTCCGCACTTTGCAATGAACGAATCTGGGAATGGTACCGTATTTACCTGTGCATGCCCCCCCCCCCCCCCTATGCATAGCCCCCCCCCCTATGCATAGCCCCATATTGGCAAAACATAAAAAATGACCCATGCATAGCCCCCCCCCCCCTATGCATAGCCCCATATGTACTGTACAGTACTGTACAGTACCTGAACTTACCTACATAAGCTGGTCATAAGGTACCCATAGCCACTCCCACACCAAGCTGAGATACCTATAAGCCTGCTTGGGGGTGTATTGTACTAGAATAACCCTGTTTTGACCTCAATTATGCCCTAAAACACGTGCTTTTGACCTAAAAAGTATGCCTCTGCGCACCTCTGAAAAACATAAAAAATGTCCCATGCATAGCCCCCCCTATGCATAGCCCCCCCTATGCATAGCCCCATATAGGACCTCTCAATTTTTGCATAGCCCCATGGGGCTATGCACAGGTAAATACGGTATTCCACTTGTCCATGGACAGCTAAATTAACAAATCCTTCAATATGGACCCGTCATTTTACGCATAACATCAAACGGCCAGACCAGGTGCGGCTTAGATTCCGTTCTTTTAACACGCGAAGCATAGGACGGAAATCGAAAAGTTATAAAAATCTCAAAAATTTTACACCAGAGGTCGGGTTTTTTGCAGGTCTGCTGACGAAGAAGGAGTTGCACTTTCTTGTCAAGTGAATTTTCTTCAGATTTATTGCTAACTAGCAGCCAGAATTGACATACAATCACTGTATTTGTCGCTTTCACTGGTAGAGTACAGCAATCAAAAGCATCAGAAGAGGGGAAAGTGATTCAATCTTTTCCCTTATTTACTTGTGGGCTTTGAATGAAGAAATTGCAGGAAAGATGTCATGAAACCTTCTTCCACATACCGTATCTTCGGGTGTATATTCCCCCATCGTATATCCCCCCAGCGTATAATCTTATTGGCAAAAACATAAATTTTGCCCAGTGTATATCCCCCCTGGCGTATAATCCTCATGTACTGGAAGGTACCTAGCCTACCTATGTAAGCTGGTCATATAGCTTATAGCTACTCCTACACCATGCTACCATGCCTATAAGCTTAGTGGAGCTATGTCTTGTACCTAGGAATAACCCTGTTTTGACTGATTATAGCCCTAAAACACGTACTTTTGACCTCAAAAACATGCCTCTACACACACTTCTCAAAACAAAGACTTCATGACACAATCCCCCCCAGTGTCTTAGTGTATAACCCCCCATCAGACCTCTCGATTTTTGTATAGCCCCAGGGGGCATATACCCAAAAATAGGGTAAAGGGACAATGCATGCAGCAATAGTAGAACATCCATTTGTAGGGCATGTTTTTGAGGTCAAAAGTACGTGTGTTAGAGGCATAAATCGCGGTCAAAACAGGGTTATTTAAGCACAACATGTCATACTTAAGCTTATAGGCATGGTAGCATGGTGTAGGAGTAGCTATAGCTATATGACCAGCTTACATAGGTAGGCTAGGTACCTTCCAGTACATGGGGGGTTACACACCAGGGGATATACACTGGGCAAAATTTATGTTTTGCCAATGGGGGGTTATACACTGGGGGGATATACAATGGGGACATACACCCAAAAAATGTTATGTGGAAGAAGGTTTCATGACATCTTTCCTGCAATTTTTTTTTCCATTTGCAAGCCCACAAGAGGAAAGGGAAAAGATTGAATCACTTTCCCCTCTTCTGATGCTTTTGATTGCTGTACTCTACCAGTGAAAGCGACAAATACAGTGATTGTATGTCCATCGGCTGCTAGTTAGCAATAAATCTGAGAAAATTCACTGAGCAAAAGAAAAAGCGCACCTTCTTTGATATAGACTGGCAAATAACCCGACCTCTCGGTGTAAAATTTTTGAGATTTTTAGAGAACTTTCTATTTTTGTCCTACTTCTGTGTTAAAAGAACGGAATCTAAGCCGCACCTGGTCTGGCCGTTTGATGTTATGCGTAAAATGACGGGTCCATATTGAAGGATTTCGTTAATTTAGCTGTCCATGGACAAGTGGAATACCGTATTTACCTGTGCATAGCCCCATGGGGCTTACTAAAGTTCTGAGAGGTCCTATATGGGGCTACTATAGGGGGCTATGCATAGGGGGGGCTATGCATGGGACATTTTTTATGTTTTTCAGAGGTGTGGATAGGTATACTTTTTAGGTCAAAAGACACGTGTTTTAGAGGGAGGGCATAATTGAGGTCAAAACAGGGTTATTCTATTTTTTAGTAAAATAACAATACACCCCCAAGGGGTCCAGGTTTATAGGTATCTTCAGTTTGGTGTGGGAGGTGGGGGGGGCTATGGGTACCTTATGACCAGAGCTTATGTAGGGATAAGTTCCCGTCCAGGTACTCTTGTACAGATACTGTACAGTACATATGGGGCTATGCATAGGGGGGGGGGCTATGCATGGGTCATTTTTTATGTTTTGCCAATATGGGGCTATGCATAGGGGGGGGCTACTGCATAGGGGGGGGGGGGGGGGTGATGCACAGGTAAATACGGTACCATTCCCAGATTCGTTCATTGCAAAGTGCGGACAAATTTTTTGCCAGCCAACCAAACCACATGCACTCCGACATGATATCAAGAATGCTGACTGATATTCTATGTAGAGTGCAAAAAGTAGTTAGACGAGTTTTTGGGGCATCACTGGCTACAATCAATCATTATTTTGTGACGGAAAACTGCCCAGATAAACGAACGTCTTTCTGATAGTAATCAAAATCACGCCACTCCTGTCCTTGAAGAAAATCATCACTGAAACATTTACAACAGAACACAGAAGATTACGTTTCCCATCCTTGGAACAAATCGCATTTTCACTTTTGCATGCATGCTTGCCCATAATCTAGTGCGCGCATGAAAATAGTGAAAGATAACGGCCGTTCTCAGTTTTGAAACGTTTTGGTTTTGCGTCTTGTGCCTTGCATAGGTCTTGGACTCATAGCAAGGCTGCGGCGCCTGCTATTCAATCTATCTGTGGCCAACCGAAAGGGCTAACATCAAAGCCTGAAGAAGCAGTTCATCAACAGCAGGCTGGGAAGTCTGAAGGGATAAGACCACAAGCTGCAAATGCACAGCAAAATCACCATCAACCAGCAGCCATCAAGATAAAGTTCGCCTTTCCAGATGAAACCAATGGGGCGATTCGTCAACATTCAATGGGAGGATGGTATGATGCTTAAATATTTCCACTGCATAATCAAAGCATAAAATAGCCCTTTAGGTTACCACTTGCTTTGTTTTGATTTGCAGGCATTCATGGAAAGTTTCCCTATGTCTGGCTGGGGGACTTTGCTACATCAGATAGAAGTTCCTACTTTCAATCAGATTTGGTCACTGCAAGACTAGTGAAACTGACCAAGTTGGATGTAAATGTGAGTGTACATGGAATATATAAATATAGCTTTGAAACTGCACAATTTTTACTTTTTGTTTGTTGTCTTTGCACCTTATATTGTACTGCTGAATGAAACTTTAGATCCAACCATTGGAAATCAAGATCACTGAAGATGGGCACATGAGTATCACATGGCCCAATGCAGATGAGCCAATCATATACACATCAAACTGGTTGCGCAAGCGAAACTTGTGTGAGGCCCACTTTGCAGACCGCAGAGCCCAATTCAACACCTTGGAGCAGGACACCGTCACTTGGGACGCACATTCAATTTTGGCAGAACTGGAAAGTCCAGCCCAATGGCCTCAGCTCATGGAAAGGGATGTTGCTTTTGCTGATGCATTGCAGAGGTATGTATTATACATAGTACATACCATCGTCTCCTGATTGAAATTTTGCTCCTGTAGGCTGTTGATGCTATTTTCATGATGCATCCGATTATTTCACATGGATTAGCTTGCATTGCAACCACTGGACAGACACATTGCACATTGCAGTGTGTGTTGAGCTATTGCATTGTGTAATGCACACATACTCCATTCTCATTGTAATGAGTAGGGTACTATGGGGTAAACCCGCCCATGGGAAAATCCGCCCACCTAAGCCTTCAGGGCTGCATATCTCAGGAACCATTCGACCGATTGAGACAAGTAGGATATCAATCGATTCCTTGAATTCTCCTCTTTCAAATGAGCTATTTGGCACGTCATTTACTGAAACATCAAGCTCACGGGGTCACTTTTTTCAACAAGAGGTCGAAAATGACCAAACTTTAGATGTTGCGCAAAAACACCCTGTATGTTAAAACTGAACACCCGGTATGTGGGGGGCAAGGAGGCATGGTACCCTACCCCCAGGCGAAGTTTCAACCAATTCGCCCCACTGGTACTGGAGATATAGCAAAAAACAATTTCAGTACTTAGTGGGGTAAATGCGCCCACCCAACTCCTGTACTAAAGTATAGGGAAAACCCGCCCACCTCATCAGCTCATAATACTGCGATCCTAAACAGCTGTCATATCAGCTTACAATCACGAGAAAAGTGGGTTCAGCTAATTTTACAATATTTTCATATGATTTCACAAGGTAAGGAGACGTTTTTGCAAATTTTAAAAATTCCATGGGTGGGCGGGTTTACCCCCCAGTACTGAAAAGTTAGCTGACAGCAAAGTAGGCCTATTTACAGCATTTATTACCAAACTAAACTATCTAGCTGGCTAATTGGTAGCTGCTGTTCATGATAATTGCTTCTCCTTTTTTTCTAACATGCCAGAATGATAAAAAATAGCCTGGGCAGCCTCATATTAGCTAAAATCATGGGTGGGCGGGTTTACCCCCAGTACTAAGAGATCAGCTGTCACTAGAGTAGTATCATTCAAACCCTTCACATTTCAGAAAGAAAATTTTAATTTTAATTTTTACAATTACTGGACGTTGGCAATAAACTTGGCTTCCATCTTGAAAAAAAACGGCCATAAAAATATGGCTTGGTCAGGCTGAACATGGCCTAAATCTTAGGTGGGCGGGTTTACCCCCAGGGATCGCGTTTTAGCGACAGCTAAAATTGGCCATAACTCTCTAAAGATGTTCAGCAGTAGAGTTGTAATTGGCACGTTTAATTAAGGCCTAACCACGTATATTGTGCCATGTGATTTCGTTTTGGTTCAGCCATTGGTTCCAGAGAACTGCTTAGGGGGGCGGGTTTACCCCATGTTACCCTATCTACGTATCTGCCTGCTTGCAATTCCCATTTCATTTGGCCAGGCTGAAGTAATGCCGTTCTTCACTCATTCCAAACAACAAAATACCATTTCACATGCCCTGGCTGAAGTAATGTCATTCTTCTCTCATTCCAAACAACAAAACTCTTTTCCTGTGATTGCTGCTAGGTGACAATTAGTACTGATAGAGTGCCAGGGTGTACACTCTTGGTTTCAAGATTCATCAAACATGGACTGCTACTCATCAAAAATGTTCCACAAGAATCTGGTCAGATTGAAGTACTGGACCAGAAACTGGGATACATGCAGCCCAGCATCTATGGGTACTATACTTTTACCATTCTCTGCAGTTATGCACAAAGACATGCATTGCTTTGTGTACATGCACACCCAAGAACTCAAAAAATTGTTGAACTTCTGCAGTTCACAACTTGTCATGATGATATTTTAGCCCCACATTTGATGTACGCACTGAACTGTCTGCACCAAATCTGGCATATACCACTCATGGTTTGACCTTGCACACAGATGGACCATATTGTGACATTCCTCCAGATGTATGACGATCATATCTATTTATCTTTCATTCAATCCATACCAAAACTACAATGTTTCACCATTTCTTTTGGCATTTCTTTCAGATTCAAGTCTTGCACTGCATCAGAGATGCCAGCAAAGGAGGTGAAAGTGAGTTTGCTGACAGTTTCAATGTGGCTGAAAAAATGGAACGTGAAGAACCAGAGCTGTACCGCATTCTCTGCACTGTTCATCTGGAACACATGAATGTGAATTTGGAAGCAAATCGGGCCTATCGCTTCCCATTCATTGTCTCAGCCATGAGGCCAACATTTGAGTAATGAGTCTCATTCAGTAATGAATGACTCATTCATATTGGAAGGAAGTGCCTCCTCACTGCATTTCTGTTGCAGAGTAGACCCATTCACTCGCAAGCCAAAACGTGTCACCTTCAGTGAACAGCATCGCAGTTGGTACTTTGACACTGACCCAAGGAACTATCCAATGGTGTATGAAGCGCTGCGTTCTTTCTACCACTATTGCTACAAGTCTCGTCAGCTGTTGCGATTCAAAATGGAACCTGGTAAATTGGTCAAGATCAAGAATGTGTGTGTACTCAAGGGATATTTCACAACTTAACGTACATACATGTGCATCGAATAAATTTCAGGGGATATGGTCATGTTCAACAACAGTCGCATCGTACATGGAAGGGCAGCCTATGAAATCGAGGCAGGAATTACAGGAGGGGAGCGCTACTTGGAAGGCTGCTATTTGCAGATGGACCCAGTGAAATCGTTTATCCGAAACGCGATGTATGCCAGTGATCCACAAAACTACAGTCATGCACTGTTCAGCTAAGTGTGGAACTTTGTGAATGTACCTGTACAATGCCATTCTGCTATTTGAAACATCGGGCTCATTCACATTGGAATGTGTGCTTTGGCGAGTATGGAATGGATGGATACGGCTGGCGCACATCTGATCTGACGCAATTCGCTCCAATGTGACTGAGCCATTATGCTTGGGAACAACGTTAGCATGGGTTCAGAATTGGTCGAATAAAATCCGCTATTTTTTGAAAGTGTCGCATCACAATGGGCTATCTGTCTGTCTGTCTGTCTGTCTCGAAAAGCACAGAAGCACACGTCAGAAAAAGTACTTATCCTGAAAGATGTCCACGTTGGCAAAGTGGCAATAAATAGTGCTAAAATAATCCAACTGCAACGCCGACGCACGCGTTCGCGAGGTTTAGTGGTTGACAAAAATAAATAAAAATTCGAAAAATAAAAGAAAAATAAAAAAAAATAAATAAATAATGAAATAAAGGAAGCCAAATCAAGAAAACTTCCGCACGGAATTTGTGATGGTAATTTTGTCGTCTCGAGCAAATATGATGGCGACCGCCGGCGCTTCTTGCAGCTTATCCGAGGATGAGGTAAACAAACAGTGAATAATGAACCGGCAAATTCGGAAGTTTGATGTTTCATATCTATTTACTTGGTGCTGTTTATGAATTTCTTCGGTGCCGTACCTCGTGACATGACTGTAGGGTACTGTGGGGTAAACCCGGCCATGGGAAAATCCGGGCACTACAGTTTTTGGGCTGAATATCTCAGTAGCCAATAAACACCGATTGAGGCAAATGGTCATACCAATCGATTCCCCGAAGTCTCTTCTTTAGAATATGCTATTTGGTTTATCATTTGCTGAAGCAGCTACAGCAAGTTCAAAAGAGCTAAGGTGGCCGGGTTTACCCCACAGTACCCTATCTTTGTCAATTTCAGGATGAAGTTGCTGGAAATAATTCGCCCGCTCTACAACAACAGCGAAATCTTCCTCAGCTTCCTTTGGTTCCTGCAAATCAAGGCCCCCCATCAATCCCATTGGTCACTCTGTTGGATTTCGCAATACAGAAAACCTTCCAGGAACTTACAGTTCTTACCGAATTGTACGCGAATTTGTATCGTAAATTTTGTAATACAGTCTGAGTCAATTTATGAAGAGATTGCGTCATGTTTGACTTGGGCTTTTTTGCCTGGAATGCTTGAAATTTATGTCCTTGTTTTGTTGCTCTTTTGAGCAAAAAACCGCATTCTCTCATCATAGATCGATCATACTTTGCAACGGGTTGTACCAGTATGGTTGGTTTATAGGAAATGTGAGGTTTGGTATAGTCTGGCCACACTACGAGTTTGCTATAGAACTCAAGTCGTGTTGCGTAAGATAGAAAATACAAATACGGATTTCTGTCCATGCTTCACGTATTTTTTGCGAAAGTACATGCAATCTACGCAATACGAGACGACTTACAGAATTCCATAGCGAACTCTTGTGTGAAGACTAATCCCGCTTTATTCTTATTTGAATCCAGTCCTATTGATTGCATTTGTGACATTGTTTCAGGCTTCCGAAGAAAAATGATACGGAACGGAAGCTGTCTATCGTTCAGTTTGCTCACGGCACTCGTCAGTTGTTCATTCGGCTACTGGCGTTGGCGAAGTGGGTCAAAGTATCGGGGAAAATCAACGAAACCTGCACGGTATATTTGAGGTTCCGCGTTCCGTATGGCGATAGCCGGGCCCCGAAAAGGGGGGAGAGAAATAGAACCGAACGGGAATCGTACCCGCTACCAAAAGCCTACGTTGTTTTTCTGCTTGTATGCCTATGTTTGAATTTTCTTACTTCACTCTTCTCTTGTTGCAGGCTATTTCCTATCTGTTGGACCAACAGGCCTCCTATTTTGTGGATACAGCCGATACACTGGTCAAATTGGCTAGAGAAGAGCTTCCTAATGCTCGGTAGGTTGTGCTATGCCTGCTCTACTCACGTGTACCACCGTATTCATTCTTGTTTATGAGTTCTCGATATTTGTTTAGACTTCCAGCGTTTCAACTGCCAGCTGCTGTGGATGTTTTGACGCTCGGCTCTTATCCGCGTTTACCTCTCTGCATCAAGGTATGTAGGGTAGGGTACCGCGGGGTAAACCCGGCCACCTAAGCTCCTTAGAACTTGCTCTTTGAGCAAATGATGAACCGAAATAGCTCATTTGAAAGAGGGGAGAGTTCAAGGAATCGATTGAGACCATATTTGTCTCACTCGGTCCATTGGTTAGTGAGATATGCAGCTCTGGAACTTAGGTGGTCGGGTTTACCCCATGGTACCCTGTAGTGGTCTGATTTATGCTTTACTACTACAAGCAGGTGAAATTTTCGTCTTTTTTTAGGATCGTTTTGTACCAGACGCTCCGATTACTGAGAAAGAAAAGGCTGGCGTGTTGCAACGGTTAAACCAAGTCATTCAGTACAAGCTGTATTTTACCTGCCGACCTCTGCCCGAACGTATGAGACAAATTAGGATCAAAAACGGAATGGTACGTCCATTATAGTCCTACTGTCCATTATGACTTCTTGGTCACATTTGTCATATCATTATCCCATCTCAACTTTTAAAGGTCGGATGTGGCAAAGATTTCCCCATAGTGAAGGCGAAAATTGATTTTTGAAAATTCCTTCGGGCAGAACATGCAGTTTTTCAAGACGATTATTCGATTCCACTCCCCATGTCTCCTTGTAGAGAAACACCACTTGTAAAGCGTGTTTCGCAACGTTTTCGCGCAATTTATTGTGAAACGCCCTTTACAAGTGGTGTTTCTTTACGAGGAGGCAACATCGCCTCGAGACACGGGGGTGAAGTCGATTCGGCTTGAAAAACTGCATAGTTGACCGAAGGATTTTTCTAAAATCGATTTCTTCCTTCACTATGGAAAAATCTTTGCCACATCCGCCCTTTAATACAACAGATAATAAGTGAGGCCTAAGGAGCGGCACACTATTGTACAGCTTATGGAATCTTGATTTTTTTGGATACTTTTTTCAGGCTACACTGACAGTCGCCAATGAATTCGAAGCGAGTTTGACCGTACTTGGGGAGCAAACTGATACTCCTTGGACCTTGCTGCACTTGAAAATTCTGGTCCAGGATTACGTGGTGGGAGATGGAACGGAATTGGTGCATTCGTTGCAACTGCATTATTTGCATCAAATGGCCCAGAACAGGTATGTTTATGCTGCGGGGTAAATTGGGTCATCTATGGGGGGGGGGGGGTAATTCGGACCACCTCTGCCTTTACTCAATTTAGGAGGTAGAAAATATGGGTTGGGGTGGTCGGAATTACCCCCGGGCCCGAATTACCCTCTCTTCCCGGCCCGAATTACCCCATTCCCCTTCCCGGTCCGAATAACCCCATCCCCCCTTCCCCGCCCGAATTACCCCCTCCCCCTTCCCGGCCCGAATCACCCCATCCCCCCTTCACGGCGGCCCGAATTACCATTTATCCCCTCCCTTTCCGGCCCGAATTACCCCATCATTTCCCTTCCCACCCGAATTACCCCCCCCCCCGTCCCCGCCGGAATTACCCACGGGCTCGAATTACCCCCTTCCCGGCCCGAATCACCCCGAGCCCGAATTACCCCCTTTTCCTGCCCGAATTACCCCGCACTATCTTTTATCTCGAACTCTGATCATGAATAAACATACGTTTAGTGCTACATTTTTTTTACAGACTCAACACCTCAGGTTCCAGAGCGATTGCCGAGCTGTACAAACTGCTGCACACGTTTTGTCTGAGTCTGCAGCTGGACGTGCTCTACTGTCAAACGGTCTCACTGATACACGACCGGCTAAGCCAGCATGCGGGCATAGACGCGTACAGTACGGGAAAACAGCTGGTGATCTCCTACTGGAAGCAGGTCGGGAGCTCTTCGTATCATGGAAAGAAGCTGCAGCATCAAGTTCACGGGTTCACGCCGACCTACCGCTTGAGCGTGGACGCTGAGGGAGATAGACTGAGGATTAGGTAAGGGTTAAATGGCTTGTTTATGTTTAACTCCTCCTCAATCTGCTCGTCACAGTGGTCAACCAGTTGGGCGACCACGTCATCCGACATATTTGCTCATAGTGAAGGTGTTGACCTTGAGTGATTTTTGAAAATTGGTTCGGTGAAGCTATGCAGGTTTACATGCTGAATCGATCCAAACCCCTTTATCGTTGCGATGTTGCCTCCTCAAAATCGCCTCGAGACAGGTGGATGGGTTCGATTCAGCATGTAAAAGTGCATAGGTTCACCGAAAGAAGTTTGAAAAATCGATCCTCCTCACCTTCACTATGGGAGTTCTTCGCCACATCCGTCCTTTAACCAGCTCCGTAAGGCCCTGACCCGCAGGGCCCGCGGGTCACCCGAGGGTCACCCGCGGGTCACCCGCGGGTCACCCGAGGGTCATTCGCGGGTCACCCGGGGGTCACCCGCGGGTCACCCGCAGTCATTGGTTGGCGCTTATTTTCTCATAATGGTCATCAATAATTTTCTCCTTTTCCGCCGGCGCTTAATTTTGGTTCCGGGTGACCCGCGGGTGACCCTCGGGTGACCCTCGGGTGACCCGCGGGTGACCCGCGGGTGACCCTCGGGGTGACCCGCGGGTGACCCTCGGGTGACCCGCGGGTGACCCTCGGGTGACCCGCGGGTGACCCGCGGGCCCTGCGGGTCAGGGCCTTACGGAGCTGGTTAAATTTATACCACGTTTTGTGGCGTGAAATGGTAGGAAAACAAAACGGCTGGAGCCCGCCACGCACACGAACAACGCGACGGACCTCCGAGGAAGACGCACAAGCCGCCACGCTGTCCGATTTGAGCCGGCGGCCTCCAGCCGGTACTCAGGGTTCGTACAGATCCTTTATATCCTTTATATCCTTTAAAAGTCCTTTTTTTAGGCAGGCATCCTTTATATCCTTTCAATATCCTTTATTTGGCCAAGGGATCCTTTATAAATTTTTTTGAGCACGTTTCCATCAGTTTCAGACAGAGACCTTACCAATATTTTATGGTATCCGCGCAGCCACTTCAATTTTTCAATTTTTTTTTCTTGCTTGATGTTATTTTGGCTTCATATCATGTTTCATGTTTCAAAATTTTCTTATCAGTTACAGTGTTCCTCATTGATAATTTTTGTAAGTATGTAGCAATTTCTTGTCTACCTACTACTGACAAAACGATAGCAATTTCCTGATCAGCTCATGCCATGCAGCTGATCAAACAGTAGCTTCAGCTTTGCTGAACGTGCTATAATTACTGGCCAATAAGAGAGGGGTGGTCAAAATTTGTTGACTTTTGCAGTTGACTGGCACCTTGAAGGTGCAGATAGGCTTTGTTTGCAAGGCTTCTTTGTGATTTTGGGAAGAGAATAGGGGTCAGATAATACGATATAGGAGTTCAAAACATAGAAAATGAAGTTACCTACAGTATGCGCAGTAAAAAGTAAGCTCCATTATGGATCCTTTATTTTGTACGGGATCCTTTTAAAAATTTTGGCCCTATCTGTACGAACCCTGGGTACTCTACAGCACCGGGAAAGTAGTACTTATACCCAGGAAATTTTGAAACATTAGGCGAATTTCCCTGTGTTGTAAGATACTAGAGGTAGTGCGGTTATAGTCTGACCAGAGAGAGTTGGCAGTGGGACTCAAGTCGTACTGCGTAGTTGCATGTACTTCTGCTAAATAGGAGTGCACGAAGCACGGACATTAGTGAATCTATTTCACGCAACGCGCCTTGAGTCCAACTGCCAATCTTCTACTGGCCAGACTATACCTTACTTATTGCGCAACGAGTTATAGTCTGGCCAGTCGTTGGCTTTGGCATTCATCAAGACGCGTTGCGTAAAATAGATTCACAATTGCAGATTTTTGTCCGTACTTCGCGTACTCGTATTTAGCAGAAGTACATGCAAACTACGCAGTACGCCCTGAGTCCCATAGCAGAAGAAGCACCAGGCGCAAACGCAAGACACAGAGGCCAAGGGGAAAGCCGAAAGACGGGACGAGGCAAAGCGGAAAAAACGAGCAGAAAACGAGAACACCCCCCACAAACCCTTCGTAAATGTGAAAGACAATAGTAAACTCAAGTCGTTTTTCATAAAATATGAAGACAAGTGCAGATTGCCGTTCATGCTTCACGTACTCCTATTATTCTACAGGAGTACGTGCAAATCGCACAACGCGACTTGAGTTCCATATTGCGCACTCTTTGTGTTCAGAATTTTGACGATCGATAATTGGCTTTGGCTTTGAATTTGCTTCGAGCTAGCTTTCGCATTACACAGAAATACACGCACACAGTCCCATTACGTTTTTATTTTTCATCATTTTTTCAGGCAACTGAGCAAGGATTTGAACGCGGCAGGCGTCGGCTTACAACTTGCGCCAACCGGCACCACGCTCGCCGAATTATCCTCTCCCCTGCTCACCCCTTCCGAACGAGAAGAGTGGCTCTTTCTAACCGTGAACATGTTCAGCGGTCAGTTGGTGTGCAGCGTACCCGAATTGGGTAAGATATATGATGCAAGGATATGGATTCTTGATCGTAATTTTCGCTTGATTTTAGGCTCGAGCAAGCATCTGACTGATTTACAACTGGCGCTCAACACGGGACATTTTCAGCACGCGCAAAATTATTTGGCGGCTATACGGTAAGAAAATCCTATCACGTAAAGCGTCAGTGCTGCATATCTCAGCAACCAATGGACCAATTGAGACACACATAGTACCAATCGATTTGTTGAACTCTCCTCTTTCAATTGAGCTGTTTGTTTCATCGTTTTACTGAAACAGCATGTTCAATCAAAGGCGCTTAGGTGGCCGGATTTACCCCATAGTACCCTGTATTGATTATTTTATTGCAGCATCGAACTATTGTTGAAACGATGTCGCCAGCTCATCGCGAATCTTCCCGTGCGTATTGCGAACAGCATTCCGTTCGCCCCTTGGACGTGCCCTCAGTTGCGCAAGTTACCCAAGGAACGGTTGGCTTTGCAGTTTACGCGATACGACAATTTCTACTTGGTAAGCAGTGCCTATTATTCACGAGTTGCGTTATTAGGAACAAAGTAGAGAGGACAAAGTATTGCGACAAAGTAGAGAGGACACTCATAATTTCTTTCAGATAGATAGCCCTCTACGCTTTTTATATTCTTCGCCAGCCGAAACGTCAAACTGACGAGTTCACCCAGAGATGACGAATTTTTTCGTTTACTGTGTTATGGAAGCAGTCTGGGTGAACTCATTACTTTGATGTTTCGGCTGGCTGGGTTGAGGAAGTGTGACATTTGAATGGATGTGCACGCTTCGTTTAGGTTCTGGGCTTCGTTGTGGAGAAGGATACCGTACGAGTGGAATACTATCTGGTGTCCATGGGACCAGTGGACGTTTTATCGATCGCGGTTTTGCAACAACCGACACAGAAACTTAGGTATTTCACTGGGTAGTGGATCTACTAACAAATAGGGCTGATGTGTGTGTGTGTGTGTCTGTCTGTGTGTGATGCGATAAACTCGCTCAGTTTTGCAGCTACAACGTCGGCCAATGGCTCATTCGAAAGCTTATGACCCCAAGGCCCGCAAGAAGCCCTTCGATTTTTGATCTGATCAGCCGATCGCCCATAATCGATCGATAATCGATATTTCAGTACTAAAAGCGCGCAGATTCACTCATAACTCACTCAATTTTGCAGCTACATCATCCATCCAGGGCTCTTTCAAGCGCTTATGGCCCCGAGAACGCCAGAAAGACCTGCGATTTTTGATCTGATCAGCCGATCATCAATAATCGATCGATAATCGATATTTTAGTATTGCCAGCGTTTGCAAATGGTCACGCCCGAAAGTGCACACGAGACTAAAACGCGAGATGCGCTAATGGGTTGCCAGATCTGCAAAAGGGTTGCCAGATTGCTAAATGCGCAAAAGGGTTGCCAGATCTGCAAAAGGGTTGCCAGATTGCTAAATGCGCAAAAAGGGTTGCCAGACCTGCGAAAGGGTTGTCAGATCTATGCGGGAAAAAGGGTTGCCAGATCTGCCATAGGGTTGCCAACTCTGCGATGGGTTGCCAGATATACTACTTTTTGCCACCTGCCCAAAATGGTTGCCAGATGCGTAATTGTTGACGGATCACGATCTACAACAGGGTTGCCAGATCTGCAAAAGGGTTGCAAGATTTTGCAAAAGGGTTGCCAGATCTGCAAAGGGATTTTACTGCGAAGCTGTAACGGGCCACTGGTATCAATAAAGGGGTTAATCCGGTCGGTTTTATTTGTGGGGTAGGTGGTCGGGTTTACCCCATGGCCCATACATACTACCCTACAGCAAATCTGGTCTTTGTTTGTACTGTGCGCTCTACTTGGTACAATGATATGTTGTATCAAGATTTCATCAGGTGAAGCGGCATTATGAATTCTTGATTATTGTTCCCTGTCTGTGTTCAGGGTACCCAGTGTACTGCAGTTGGATCCAAGGCAATGCTTTGACGCGTTCGCTCAGGATTCTAGCACGTCAAATTGTGCACCTGAAGATGGGCCAAATCTTGAAGAAAGGAGACGAATTGGCAGCAAATGGAAACGCGTGAATGAAATGGGACAACGTGGAGCGAAGGTATTTTGTTTTCTGGTTTGAATATGATTTTTTTGAAACATCAAACTTATGGGTCGTTCGTACATTGTGGAAGGAAATACGCTCGACTGTTGCCTTATTACTTCTGGATTCTTGCGAGGTGACCCGTCGTATCATTACCAGTTGAAACATCAAAGTCACTGGTTCACCTAGAAGCGACGAATTATTTCGTCACTTGTGTTATGGGAGCAGCCTGGTTGAACTCGTGACTTTGATGTTTCGGCTGATCATAACCCGGGGCTTGACCACCGCAGGATGTGTACATGTGTACATGTGCGGTTCGGTCAGATGACCCGTGACCTCGACCCCACCCAGGAATTATATTTAACGCAATTATCGAATTGCTGAGTGAGCTGTAGCTGTCCGTAATAGTCACCGCTGTCTTTCTTTACCCCACATTTCCCGTGTTATGGGAGAAGCCTGGGTAAACTCTTAACTTTGGGCCCGCAAGAGACCATATATATTTGTCTGGTTGCCAGATACTCTTTGGCATGTCTTCTTCCCCTCTTTACCCCCTCTTCCCCTCTTCCCCACCTACCCCATATATTACCCTAAACATGCTTTGCAGATACCAAGATATCGAGAGCGAGAGTAATTCTCTTGCGACCAGCATCGCTGTTTCGGCAACGAACTGGCCAAGACGGGAATCAGCAGCCGCTAGATGGCGCGCGGCAGCTAGCTAATATAAGACGGCAGACCGCGGGGGGGGGGGGGGGATAACAACATATCTACATAACGGTAAGAAAATAACTAAATTCTTTTGCGCCTCTGGCTAGCTCGTGAATTTCGGAAGGGCGCAAAAAAACAAAGGGTCGCAAATACATAAATTAGCTCCAAAGCGCAAAATTACCGTTATATACATATGAAGACATGCCGAAGAGTATCTGGCAACCAGAAAAATTTCTCCGCCTCAAGTTACCACGTACCTACCTCCGAGAGAGTGCCCTACTGAATGACTATTTACCACGTAATTTTATGCTCCCCTTTTTACCCCCTTCTCTTTCCTCCCCCTTCCCACCCGCTGCGTATTGCTCACTGCTCCTCTGCGCTGAGACTCGACCAGAAAGCGCGGGGATCTGTCCCTACTGGCTTTCGAACTCACCTTGATCAACCACCTGGGAACCAACCCGCTTCCCGTCAGACTCGAGGACTGTGGTAAGGGTAGTGGTAATTTGGGGTAATTTTTGGATTGGGTAAGTTGGGGTAATTTCGGTAATTTGTGATAATTTATTTCGGTTGTTTGCGCTTGCGTAGTTTCTATTCTGCGGTTTCTGGCTATTCACTCAGAAGTTCCAAAATTTTCAGTTCTGCCTGAGCCACGCTGAAAAAACAAGCGACCAAATTTCAAAACGCCGCCCACGCGCCGGGCAGCTCGCGCCCCGCGGCGCCCCCGCGCCGCCTCCGGCAAAGTTCAATTTTTCTTCTCGTTATTATGTATGTGGGGGTGTTGGGCCGTAAATAAAATTAAATAAATACCACCCAACTTACCACCCCCCCCCCCCCCCCCCCAGACCGACGTCTGCCGTAATATTGCTGCGGGACAATGGTAGACCGGCGGGCGGATCAGATAATGCGGTTGGTCATCTCTGGTTGAGCGTCCGTATAAAATACGTCCATATCCCAAATCAAATCAAACACAATTAAACACTAAATAAAAAGATCTCAGCAAAATAATACATAGAAATATAGCAAATAACACCTAATACTTAAAAAAGATAATCTACTATATTTTAAAGAGAGAAGAATACTAGCAACAAGGCAGTTCTACCAAAGCTGAGAAGAAAAAAATTACATACTTAAAAATAGTAGTGTAGGACAGACAGGGAGAGGAGGGAAGTAGAAAGAATGGTTAATAATACTGCACCAAAGAATTTATGAAAACATCCATCGCGCGAGGGCGCGGCTGCCCGGCTGCCGTTTTTAGTTGAAAATATTGACAACTGCAGGCGTATTTTTGTCACAAAAAAAAAATTGGAGCTGGAGAAGAGAATCGCTTGATTGATATTTCAAACAAAAAGAGACCAAAGGCAATTAGTGTGCAAGAAGGAAGGACCGGGATGAGTAAAACACCGCGCCGCACCACTGCAGCACAGAACCGTAACCCAATAATATAAGATATAGGGACTTAATTGCTCGCACAACTCATTGCACATTCCCCAAATACCCTACCCTACCACAGCCTCGAGCCGTAGAACGGCTGGGGCCAACAGGCAGGAAGGGCGATGACAAGATAACTGGAAAGCCCAGTCCAAGGGACAATTACCCTGTGTTGGCTGAGTCTCACAGCGCACGAGGAGCAGTGACGCCACATATCACACGCCAGCGGGTTGGGACAGTCGGGGAAGGAATGAGAGGAGGAGAGAAAGAGGAGCTGAAACAAAAACAGGGGACAGCAAACAAGCGCAAAGACCAATCCAAACTCCCACTCATAAACACCCCACAACACCACCACCCCCTCCACAAGTGACCAGAGAAAATAAACGCCTCTCCTCCGTCTACCATTATCTCGAGGCTATTATACCTGATGATATTCACAGCTACGCTGCCCGCAGCGCCATCTAGCAGGCAATGCTGAAACTTCACCCGTCTCCTGGCCAGTTCGTTGCCGAGCAAAAACAACGCGATCCGCTGGTCGCACAGAGAAATTACCACTCTCAGCTCCTCAGATAATCTTGGTATCTGCAACAGCATGTTTAGGGAAATATATGGGGTAAAGTGTGGGGTAAATGAGGGGTAAATGAGGGGGTAAATGAGGGGTAAAGTAAGACAGCGACAGCCGGTAAAAATTACGGAAACCTGTGTACATCTGAGCTATTCGCCACTTGCGTTACACAATTCCTGGGTGGTCTCGAGGTCCCGGGTCATGACCCAGCCGAAACATCAAAGTTAAGAGTTTACCCAGGCTGCTCCCATAACACGGGAAATGTGGGGTAAAGAAAGACAGCGGTGACTATTACGGACAGCTACAGCTCACTCAGCAATTCGATAATTGCGTTAAATATAATTCCTGGGTGGGGTCGAGGTCACGGGTCATCTGACCGAACCGCACATGTACACATGTACACATCCTGCGGTGGTCAAGCCCCGGGTTATGATCAGCCGAAACATCAAAGTCACGAGTTCAACCAGGCTGCTCCCATAACACAAGTGACGAAATAATTCGTCGCTTCTAGGTGAACCAGTGACTTTGATGTTTCAACTGGTAATGATACGACGGGTCACCTCGCAAG
>JASAMW010001168.1:0-30880 GCA_030247985.1 Epsilonema sp. ZAB3_2
AGATAACCTAACAAAAACCTGCTCAGCACATGTTTGGAGGTGACCATTGGCAGTTAGGTGCAGCTTTGAGCTGCCTTGTTGATTGGATGGAATTGGAAATGGATTTGGATGGAATTGGATGGAATAGGGGTGGTTAACCAGCTTCATTATGCCCTCGCCCACTCAGCCCTTGGGCCACCCGGAATTGAAAAAAGCGTCAGCGGAAACAGGGGAAAAATTATTCACTCGACTGACGTTTCAGGGGCCCACGAGTGGGCCGCGGGCTGAGCAGGGCTGAGCAGGCATTATGGAGCTGGTTAAGCCAGTCTGTCAAGACATGCCCTGTGTTTGCCTTGCCATTCACTTTTGCACATTTGGGTAACGTCCATCTCCCTGCCACGTAAGCTGGACTGTTGAAGGATATCTAAAATACAATAAAATATCTGAAATTTCATTTTCTAAATCCTTGATAATTTCTAATATCTTTAAAATAGACGGAATTTTTGAAGGAACTCCTGCCACATGAAAATATCCTCAACAATTTGAAAGTTTTTTAAAAGTCAGATTTCAAAATTAAGGATTATTCGAAAATCATTCAACTTGCCAAAAATCCTTCAAAAAAATATCCTCACAGAATCCACTTTTTTGAACCAGAAAGCTATTTGCCAAGTCAGATATTTTTTGTAGGATATTTGACTTTTTCAGCCCAAAAATGAACCGAACAATTGTAGGTTTTAAAAAAAGATCCTACGCCTATTTGTAGGATCACATATGTGTGACATTTCCCGCTTAAAGGGATAAGATAGGTCTTTTGAAGCTGAGTTTAGGGTGCCAAGTGCGACTGCATTGCTAAACTTATTTAGAGAGTTATGGCGCTTTTTATCCTGGGGGTAAAGTCGGCCACTGGGGGTAAAGTCGGCCACCTAAGAAAAAAGTGTATTTTGAGACTCCCAAGATGAATATCAGGATGCGGTCAGTTGCAACAGAAGCAGAACAGTCCGCCAAATGCATCGGCCAGCCAAATAGCCAGTCAATTCGCTCTAACTAACAAGTGGATGGGCGTGAATGAAAGAAGTTCGCTGCCAGTACAGTGTTGGAGTTGCCTTCAGTACTGGGGGGTAAAGTCGGCCACCTATGAATCCAGTACTGGGGGGTAAAGTCGGCCACCTATAAGAATCAACTTGATTCTCAAGCATATTTTTTAACTGTCAGGACAAATTTCGGGGTGCGCCCTGTGGCAAGAGCAGCAGAACAAGTTGCCAAACTGGATCAGCTAACTAATTGCTAAAAATCAGTTCAAACTAGGAAGAATTTTGCTGACGTTACAATGTTGCAGTTTCCTTCAGTACTGGGGTGTAAAGTCGGCCGGCCGACTTTTCCCATCCTTCAGTACAGGCGTTAGGTGGCCGAAATTACCCCACTAAGTACTGAAATTGTTTTTTGCTATATCTCCAGTACCAGTGGGGCGATTTGGCTGAAACTTCGCCTGGGGGTAGGGTACGATGCCCCCTTGCCCTCCACATACCGGGTGTTCATTTATACCATACAGGGTGTTTTTGCGCACTGTCTAAAGTTTGGTCATTTTTGACCTCTTTTTGAAAAACGTAACCCGTGAGCTTGATGTTTCAGCGAATGGTGAACCCAATAGCTCATTTGAAAGAGGAAAGTTCAAGGAATCGATTGATATCCTACTTGTCTCAATCGGTCGTATGCTTGCCGAGATATAATGCCTTGAAGCTTAGGTGGCCGAAATTTCCCGTGGCCGACTTTCCCCCATGGTACCCTATGTCCAAAAATTTCCTTTCCCGAAATTATCAGAAAAGGGGTTTCCTATTCCCAGTACAGCCGCAAGTTTGTCCAAAAGTTTTCCCCGTCCAAAAAGTTTGAAAATCCCGAAAAAAGACCGTCCGAAAATATCCTTGTTTGCTTACAGTAGGTTACATATTCAAGCTTCTCTTTGAAAAGAAGCGCCATTATTGAAAGAAACTAAGTAATGTCCCATAAATGTTGCAGCAGAAACCACGGCCAGCCCAGCTCCATTTCTGATGCAGCCACAACGTCAACAAAGCGTACCGATTCAAATGTTCAGTCAGTTCACAAGTCGTCAAAAATCTTTCTACTTCGGCACCAAAAAGAACCAATATGGGGCCGTAGGAGGGCTGGAAGGAAAGTTTCTGGAACAGCGCAAATGTTTCACACCGAATCTGGGCAGAAAGCAACTGTCGATGGCCCAAACTCAACCCATGAACGGATTACAACTGCAGTCTTCGATTGAAGAGGTAGGGTAGGGTACCGTGGGGTAAACCCAGGCCGTGGAATAATCCGGGCACATAAAGTTAAAAAAACCGCTTGACGTGCGTAGCTTTTTTGTTAAGGAAGAAAGAAACGGGCAATCAATCAATGCATCAAGTCCAACAGCACACACGGGCAAGTGGATCATGCTCAGCCTGACCTACAAACCGGCGCAATACACGCTTAATTTGGCGGTGCATTTCTTGGAGGGCAACTTCAGTGATTTATGTAAGTAAAAAGTTGTGCCTGACAGAAGAACAACTAAAATAAAGATAAACTTCTAAAATCTATGTACTACAGTCTCTCACAAATAACAATTAGTTATGTAAAAATTAGTCGTCATTCGATCGATCTCTACAAAAATGGCGACCACCATCCACGTACATACATAGCTAAAGTACAAATTATAATTCTGGGACCCATGCATTATTTATCTCAGGATCTAGCCAACGTAGCTCAAAGCGGTTAAAAATCTCTCGATAACTTTAGCTCGCCTGGAAAATAAAAAAAACCGCATGCGTCTACGTGCCATCTGTGTCGAGAAATCGCCAAATTCCTTAAGTACTAAAAATGTACACTTTTTTCGATTATTCAACATAACTGAACAAGCCGCAAAAACTTTTTCATTAAAAGTAGCCTATCCTACGTAGAATTTGATGCAGATTTCAAAAATAGTATTGGTGTTTCAAAAAATTTAACCCCTACCCAAAAATTGTCAAAAATATACACATTTTGCAAAATTATATACTAGGGGTTAAATTTTTTTAAAACACCGATACTGTTTTTGAAATCTGCATCAAATTCTACGTAGGATAGGCTACTTTTAATGAAAAAATTTTTGCGGCTTGTTCATTTATGCTGAATAATCGAAAAAAGTGTACCTTTGTAGTACATTTTTAGTACTTAAGGAATTTGGCGATTTCTCAACACAGAGGGCACGTAGACGCATGCGGTTTTTTTTATTTTCCAGGCGAGCTAAAGTTATCGAGAGATTTTTAACCGCTTTCAGCTACGTTGGCTAGATCCTGAGATAAATAATGCATGGGTCCCAGAAATATAATTTGTACTATAGTGCAGTAATTTGATTCGTTATTTTCATCGATACAATTTCCATTCCTCTTAGGCGAAGGGTTAAATTTTAGACGCCCTCTCCTTCAATGTGCAACACCGCGAGTCCGGCAAGCACATCTACTCGCGAGAAAGCAAGCCGCTGATCATTCTCGATATTCGCGGTTCCAAAAATTCAGAATTAACCCATGGCCGTCAAGGTCGTAGGGAAACAAGAGAATACACCGCCGATGCTTCCATGCCCCTCCTGGACGCAGATGCACCGCCCGCCCATTTTCAACGCGTCAACGAAGTCTTCAAACTACTGGTCACGCCGCGTCATGTGCAGAAAAGCACGGAGGTGTCGCTGCATGTAAGGCGAAGGGTTAACTTACAGTAAGTACGTCCTAGTAATCCTTGCTCTGGTGGGTAGCATGGGGTAAAAGCGGGGTAACAGTTTCCATAGCAGGAGTAGGGTATCTTTGGGTAAACCCGGCCATGGGGTAAGCCCTGCCACCTAAGTTCTTGTGGTGAACTTGCTGTTTCAGCAAAATGATGAACCAAAATTATCTCATTTGAAATAGAGGAGTTCAACGAATCGATTTGATATCTCTTTACTGCCCCCAATTTTTTGGCGTGCAAAAATTGCTTCAATTGACCACTAAATTGTTCGAAGATTTTTGGCAAAAATGAAATTGCTTGCGCGAACAGGCCGATTCGGCCTGCGTTTTTTTTCTCCAAAATTGGGCAAATTTTCCCCATACAAAAAGTGACTCTGATATTGCTTCACTTTTGTATGGCGGAATTGCTTAATTTTGGAAGAAATTGCTTATTTTGAGGCGAAATTGCTTCCCGAAATTGCTCATTTTTGACCAAATTGTTCGCAATTATTGTATATCAAACAATATGACGAGCAATATGTTGCATAATGGGCAATATTATCGAGCAATTTCGCTGTATTGTTCGAGAGCAATTCAGTAGTGAAGCAAAAAACAAGCAATTTGAAAATTGAAATTGTTCACAGCACCTCAAAAAATCGAGCAATACAGTACTTAACAAAAATTAGTGCTAAATTGCCTAAAAATTAGGAGGCAATATGAGGGTACCCTTCCCATCTTAAATTGATTCACCCGAAGCAATTCCATTTCGGAGATTTCTGCCGTAAGCAATTTCACCCAACATCAAACAATTCGAAAACCGGCCGAATATGGCAGAACAAGCAAATGTGCCGTACGGCACCAAAGGGCAGTAAAGAGATATCATATCATTTGTCTCAATCGGTTTATTCTCCATTGGTTGCTGAGATATGCAGTCCTGAAGCTGAGGTGTTCGGATTTTTCCATACGGCCGGGTTTACCCAAAATAATACCACATATTGTAAGCAGAACTCTGCTAAAGAAAAACTCAGCTGATTTTTTTATCCAGCACCTCCCCAACAGCTCGATTGAGTTGGCCATTTTGATTTTCGACTTCTGTTTCAGATAGTCGGTCTAAAATCCGATTGCGAAGTCGTTCGAAGGCTGAAGACCATCACATTCGGTGCAAAATTGACCGCTGGTCAAGAGGGAGCCCAGTGGACCCAGATGACCGCAACCCCCGACTACTCCGCTTACGCATGGCACGGATTTTAAGGAGCGAAAGAAACATATAAATGCAGAGTTAACCGATAGCCTATTTTTTCTTGAGATGGTCGCCGGTTGGATTTTCACGAAACGTCGACGCATCGCCAAAATTCACATATCAGAGGGAAAATAAAATGCGTTCGGCGTACGTCCAGCGTATTCTTCACCTTCCATGCCTTTGATCGAAACACTGAGAACGAGCCATTGACACAAGCGGAGAGCACGCTTGTGTCAATGTGAATGAAGGCAGATTTGAATGAGCCTGATGTGAATGAGCCATGAATGAGTCGGCGATTTCGAAGAAGCGCCGCAGCGCCGATCACGAAATAGGCTAGCGGTTAATTTGGAGCAATTATTTTTACCAATCACGATTTACCGTACTACGCATAATATTCGCTTTCATGGCATAACGATACAAGCAACTTGCCCGCAGTTTGAACCCAAACTGATAACAGACTATCTGTATGTTCTCTGCTATCGCTGCGTAAATGAATATTTTTTATTTTGTGAATCGAATAAAATAACCTGCACTTTTTTTACAAACAAACAGAAGTAGTTGGGGATTCGCACAAACAATAATATTGGAGAAATTCATACATACGCACATAAACCGAGGTACTCACATATGCACATAAAGTAACGACAGATGCACAATCATGAGCTCGCTTATTCAGCATAGCATACCCAATAATCAAAAGCATGCAACGTGTGGTAATGACAAACATAGAATAAGATAACGACCGAGCCCTCCTCATACAAAGTCGTACGTCAATTTTCAAAATATTTTTAACCCCATAACGGTAACGCCGATCGTGAATCAGAAATCGTCTGAAATCTGCAACTTTTTTCGCTCGTGAATTTGTTATCGCGACAAAATTTCTCACTTTTTGAGAAAATTAATTATTTCTGCAATTATTTTTCAGGATTTGTGACGATTGGCTCGTGAAGGAAAAAAGGCTTAGTACGGACGATCCGATCGTGAAGCGGAGATCATTTGTATGGGATCGTTGATACGATCGTTGTATGGTTCACGATCCAATCGTGAAGTTTATATAGCTCGTGACTGCTTTTTGTGTAAAATTCAGATTTCTTGATAAATTGAACCTGTGAATTCACGAGCCGGATCGTGAAAGGGCCTTTTTTTGTATGGACCTCGAAGGTGCGATCGTGAAATTTGGATTTTGTATAGACATTTGTTTTCGAGGTCCAAATTTACTGTTAAACATTGTAGCGAAAAACGCACTTTCACGAGTCAATCGTGAAGAGTGTGGCCAAAAAGTCATTTTCACGAGCCAATCGTGAAGAGTGTGAGCGAAGAGATGGACTGATGATATATCGTGAACCTAAGTTTTAGAATATGTAGACATTAGATAGACATTAGATTTCAATGTCAAACAAACAAATCCATCATTTTGGATTTTATTCAAAATGATAGACTGCTGATCGATCGTGAACCTAAAGTTTAGAATGTAAATACTAAGAAGCCAATGGCAGAGCAAAACCTTGCAAGGTCAGCTTTGAAAATATAGGGCAGTCTGAAAGACTGATGGAAGTTGATCTTCACGTCATTTTCACGTGCGAGGAGATGAAAATCGATCGTGAAGCCAATTTTATTCAGTGCACGTGACCATAATTACGTAGTTGCACAAGTGAAACAAATGTGCACCCGCCATAAAAATGCAAGGTTGGACTTCCACCCTGACGGTTTAAGATTAAAAAAATAAAAAATTCCATTACATGTCAGGGAATCGAAAACCAGCTAGAGTATTGAAAGCTTGTCGCCATTGTCCTGCGCCACGAATGCCATCTAGACAAAAAAATGCAATCTGGCCATTTATGAGCACAGATTATAGTAGGAGTCATTTACATATTACGTGAATCTTGTTTGTTGTATAAGCGACCGATCGTAACGGTCACGAGTCATAATTCATAGCGAGTCATAGCGTGCAAATGTGTTGGCGCCTCCGATCGTGAATCTTGTTTGTTGTATAAGCGACCGATCGTAACGGTCACGAGTCAAAATTAGCCAGATTTGTACCTCGAAAAAAAGCAACGTGAAGAAATATGGGTCGATCGTGAAGAACCAGGCGTCGATCGTCAAAATAGAATCGTCAAAAGCCATAGGCCACGATCGCACTTTGACGAGCAATATGTTAGTTTTCGGACATAATAACATACGATTTGCCCAAAATTACCTCTCACGATCCTGTGAAAATCTTCACGATCAGGCTCGTGAGTTTCAATGCTGAAATCCAAAAACCGACGATCCACAGACGATCCTGAAAATTACAAAAAAGCGACACATTACCGTTATGGGGTTAAGGGCTGTGTGTATATCAGAAACACATCTGTATAATACAGCACCCTCTACGTATGTGTGTAAATAAAATACAAATTATAAGCCTATTCAGTTGCAAAAAAGCGAAACTTTTGAGTTCCGTTGTTTTCATTTCAGGTACGCGTGACTAATCAATCAACCTATACTGTAGAATAAGGTGCGGTGCCATACATAACATGGCAACACGCCAAAAAAACAACGAAATTCACAATACTCTCGCTTTCCACATTGAGACATCACTGCCAATGTAGTCATCAGCCGTGAACCGCTTGAAAAAGCATGGAGTTTTGTAAAAATACATAAAAAATTCCATGCGCACAGTACAGTGCAAAAGCGATTCAAAGCTGAATGCAAACATTGCAAGCGCAATTATTCAGTACGCACGGCATTGTACGTACACCACATATAAAACTTCGCAATTTTATTGGCAATTATAGCTTGGTCACAAAGATTTCGCTAATGGAACTGAACTCGTATTGTGCATACGTGAAGTACGGATAGAAATCCGCATGTTTTCCTATTTTACGCAACACGACTTGAGTTCCATAGCGAACTCTTTGTAGCCATACTATAAACACTTATTCATCGTGGCGGTAGGTATTGTATGACCAATATGATTGATATTATATTACCCAGTGCTGTAAAGGCAGAAAGAGAGTGTCGCTTGCCTTTATAAATGGCTGTACACATACTTACGTCCTATACATCACAGAATTCGACACTTTCGCTTCTTGTCTGGCTGCGGAGGCTCCAATGCGGCTAAAATCGCCTCGTCGAAAACGTTTTTCAGGCCTTTCTGCAACAAAAGTAAACAAAAAATGCAAATAGCGCAGTGATTTCGTTGAGATTTGATTGAGATCAGGGTTATTCTTTATTCTAATACTTTTTGCTAAAAATACATAAATCCCCCATTGAGAATAAAGTAGAGAGGTGGCACCGGGTCACGACCGGCCGAAACATCAAATTCACGAGTTCACCCAGGCTGCTCCCATAACGAAATACATCGTCGTCTCTGGGTAAACTCGTGACTTTGATGTTTCGGCTGGCCATGAACACCGGACCATCTCGAGACCACCAAGCAATCATAGTGACGAATAGTACTGCCGTCTACTCTACTGTACCGTATGGACCAGTTACATTTTTGCAGTTACGATGTCGCTATGGGGTGGTCGATAACAACCCCGCTGTATTTAGTGCACCAGTGGCCCGTTACAGCTTCGCAGTAAATCCTTTTGCAGATCTGGCAACCCTGTTTTAGATCGTGATCTGTCAACTCATTATGCATCTGGAAACCACTTTGGGCAGTTGGCAAAAAGTTGCATATCTGGCAACCCTATCGCAGAGTTGGCAACTCTATGGCAGATCTAGCAACCGTTTTTCTCGTGTGCGCTTTCGGGCGTGACCATTTGCAAACGCTGGCTCGAAAACCTGCGTCGTTTGGTTTCTGCGACATTTAGTACTGAAATATCGATTATCGATCGATTATTGGTGATCGGCTGATCAGATCAAAAATCGCAGGCTTTTCTGGCGTTCTCGGGGCCATAAGCTCTCGAAAGAGTCCTGAATGGATGCTGTAGCTGCAAAATTGAGTGAGTTATGAGTGAATCTGCGCGCTTTTAGTACTAAAATATCGATTATCGATCGATTTTTGGTGATCGGCTGCTCAGATCAAAAATCGAAGACCTTCTTGCCACCCTTGGGCATATAAGCTTTCGAATGAGCCATTGGCGAACGCTGTAGCTGCAAAACTGAGCGAGTCTATAGCATTGCACACACACAGACAGACAGACACACAGACATCAGCCCTATTTGTTAGTAGAAGTCAGGATAGGTGCCGACGGGGATGTCAACTTGTTCAGTCATCTGGGAGCGAAAAAGGAGCGAGTAAAAAGAAGAATTGACAGTAAATGACGTCGACGACCCCGCAGGCACCGATCCAAACGTTCGCTAAATATCGCGGGGTCGCTATCGACCAACCCAATCGCGACATCGCAACTGGTCCATACCGTACCTGTGTGAGAGCTGAGCATTCCACGTATTTCACGGCGCGCAATTCCTTGGCTAGCTTCTCGCCCAAGTCCAGACTGATCGGCTTCTGCTTGTTTTTCGCCAACTTCTCGATCACGCTCGGATCGTCTCTTAAATCGATCTGTGTTCCCACCAGCAGAAAAGGCGTGCGCGCGCAATGGTGCGTGATCTCTGGGACCCACTGCAAAGAAACATCACGTTAGTGTACCAACCGGATAGGGTAGGGTAGTGTGGGGTAAACCCGGCCACCTATACGCTCCCTTGAACTTGTTGTTTCAGCAAAATAATGAACCAAATAGCCCATTTGAAAGAGGGGAGTTCACCAAGGAATCGATTGAAATCATTACTTCACTCAATCGGTCCATCTGTTGCTGAAATATGCAGCCCTGGAGCTTAGGTAGCCGGATTTTCCAATGGCCGGGTTTACCCCATAGTAGGGCACACGTACTGCACTAGGGCGTGATTGTTCTCACCAAGACGCTCAACTGTTGTCGGTTTGTTGACAACAAATATATTGGGATTGTCGGTTTGTTGTCATATTTCGTCAACAAACCAACAACAACAAACCGAGAACAGTTGGGCGACTTGTTGACAACAATGACGCCTTTATGCGGTATGTGTTAACCCATACTGAATATGGCCCTAACAGCAACTACTTTATGAGCAGAGAAAAACAGAGCGCCAGTACATAATGTGCTCACACACGAGCACTGGTGCGGCGCTCTGTTCTGCACAAATTCAGTATGGGTTAACAAGTTGATTGCTATGTGAATCCCGCATGAAAGCGTACTTTTTCCTTGACGTTTTCGAAACTGGACGGTGACACGACAGAGAAACAGACGAGGAAGACGTCTGTTTGTGGATATGATAGCGGACGCAGTCTGTCATAATCTTCCTGACCCGCTGTATCGAACAACCCCAGCGTGTATGGCTCGCCTCCTATCATCACTGTAACTGCGTAATTATCGAATACCTGCAATGCATGGAAAATCAATATTCAATCGATCAAAAAAGGGGCAAGTTAACACATACCGCACCAAGGCGTCATTGGTGTCAACAAGTCACTCAGCTGTTGTCGTTCTGTTGACGAATATATGGGTGTCGTCGGTTTGTTGACGACACCCATATGATATTATTCGTCAACAAACCAACAACAGCGGAGCGACTTGTTGACAACAGTGACGCCTTTGCGCGGTATGTGTTACTTTATTTTATGGCCCATTCACATTGGAGATCTGCGCTGGGCGTACGCTCGTCGCGTTAGCGTTACGCTCGGAGTACGCTGGGTTATTATAGAGTGTATATGTAGCTGGGTGTAATTCATATGTGACACACTCGATTTACGACGTACGTTCGCTTTTCTTCTTCCTTGATGGCGCGTTCACCAGACGTTCGTCCGTCCGTTCGTCAACCCCACGTCTGGTGAACGCGCCATGAGGTCCCTGCTGCGCTTAGCGCACGCTGGGCGCATCGTTGAGCGTACGCCCGGCGTACAATACACCGCTTAGGTGAGTGTGGGACCATCAACACGCAAAGGCATGGACAGCCAGAGATACGCGAGCGCATCTCCTTGCAATGTGAATGAGCCATAAATCAGTCTGCTTGCACCATCATTCAGGGAAAATTACCAAAATATAACAAGTCAACGTACGTACAGTAGGAACGTATTCTGATGGGAATTTGTTGGTCGTGTAGCTGATCAAGAGGCAGGTTTTCCCCACTGCACCGTCTCCAACCACAACGCATTTTATGGTTTGCATCCTTCCTTTCGCCAAAAGTCAGAGAAACAGCGCGATGTTATTCAGAAATATAGACCAGGAAAGACGCCTTGAACGTTCCACACTGACTTTTTCTAAAGTCACAGTTCAGCCAGGTAGTTTACAAGGAAAAATGAGGCTTCAATCCGTGACCAAGTGAATCGAGACTTTAGTACAGAGGCCTGAAAAAAGAGATAGAACATATTTTACGGTGACGGGAAAGACAAAAGAATGGATACGGAAAAAGTGCTACCGCTGTTTCTGTACGGTAACAAAAGCTTCGAAATGGAATTTGCTGGCCGGTAGCATTCATGATAAAGTTGATGTAACAATGGGTCAGACCAGATAAAGAGAGATGGTGAAACTTTTACCCCACAACGTTTCGGCTCATAAACTTGAGCCTTCAACAACAAAAGGTAACAAAAGGTTCATCAGATTGGAAAGCTTACCACGGTATTGTAGACTGGCTAGGCTTCTTTTCCACCTACTTCCTGTGATCCAGCTTTTTCTTCAATTCTTTTGATTTGGCGTCGTCAGTCTCGTCACTCGTCTGGGGCACACTAATTAGCAAACTTTCCAAACTAGCAAACCATAACCAGCAAACCAAGAACCCCTAAAAGGCAAACTTTACAAAAGACACACCAAATCATATTGCGCAGTTTAGGAAAACAACAAGACTGGCTATGCATGCACAGTGGCTAAAACGAAAACACGGCGACGCAGACGCAGCCACGCAGGCGAAAACAACGCAGGCGACGACACAGCGTAAGTTGTCGTCCTGCGGACTTTTGAATACAAGAGATCATCATTGAAAAGAGGGTAATAACTAATACGCAACGAAAACAACGAACAACCAAAACACCCAAATCGCAACCGTTCTTGAAAATAGGATCCGCCTAAATTCCGCACACAAACAAAGTGCCGCAACAGACATTGTCGAAGCAACAAATGGGCAGGGTTACACAAAAATATTTGAGCCAGCGCTTGCAATAGGCGCATCGGCAGACTTAGGCAAAGGCTTAGGTTGAGGCTTAGACTGAGGCCTACCCCTCTTCATCCAATACCTAAGCCTAAGCCTCAGCCTAAGCCGAAGTCAACCCATGCCCCTCGCATAATAGATATTACTGTTCACCACACAGCTCCCTGTACCCAGTGCCCAATAACTTCAAATTCCTTGAATTGCATCCATATTTTCCATGCAAATTCATGCTATTTTGTTTGAACGCCTATTACAGTGGAAGTTTTTCATTTTCATGGTCACAGACTACACTACTGCAAGTGTTGGACCAACTGTCCCCATGCTACCCCACAATATTGATATGGTACATTGATTGATCATGGTTCTTCATACTCGCAATAGTGTGTCGTTTAGGCGGAGCTAATTTTTAGGAAGTCCACATACACGTTGGTTGTTTAGGAACGAAGACGAAGAGAGAATGACGATATGAAAACGGTTGCGTATTAGTTATTACCCTCTCTTCTCTTATGCCGATCTCTTCTATTCAAAAGTTCGCAACACGACAACTTACGCTGTGTCGTCGCCTGCGTTGTTTTCGCCTGCGTGGCTGCGTCTGCGTCGCCGTGTTTTCGTTATAGCCTGCACAGTGAGCAAGGCATATAGGCGGGGGCGAGACAGGGCCGGGTTCATGAAAATATTATGAATATGAGAGGCGGGGTGGCGGCAGAAATCTGGGGTGATGAGGACTGATGAAGATGGGGTGGGGCATATGTATACTGATGAAGGTGGAGGAGAGGGGCAGGGGCGAATGGGACCCTATGAAAGTTGAGGACTCATGAGAAATTGTGGTAGTTTTATATGCAATACAGTGCTGGTGGTACAGTGCACTATTGTACAGCCACTAAGAGTTCGCTTATTTCATTCAAGGCACATTGCATAAAAAGAGTCACAAATGCTAATTTCTGTCCATGCTTCATGTACTCCAATTTATCAGAAGTAAATGTAAACTACAGGGTGTCTCATAATAAACCGTCCACCTTCCCGTTCATGTAACTCTGGAACCACATCTTAGATTTTTATGCGGTTTTTTTGCATTTTGTAGGCAAGGCTTCAACTGAGATGTGTAAAAAATTTTAGCTTCCTAGGCCCAGTGGAAGCTGCTCAAACACCTTTTTCCTCCAGCGGTCAAAAACAAGGTTTTTCGAACTGGTAGTGCCGATTTAGGGATAATTCTGTGCATGAGTCATAATAAAATTAGCCTCATAATGAAGAAAGATGTCTAAAAATGCTAGGAAATGTGTATCTCATGCATTATCGCCAGTGCCAGCATAGCAAACGCATGAAACAGGGTATCTTGAAAAACTAAAACCGAGATTTTCTCCATAGTAAAGGAATACGTCGATTTTGAGCTTCGAGATTCAAACCGTCGTAGTCTCCGAAGTATGAGAACCACATAGTTGAAATTTTGTATACTTACTTGTTGAAGCCTTGGCTACAAAAAACAAAAAACCGCATAAAAATCTAAGATGCGGTTCCAGAGTTACATGCACGGAAAGGTGGACGGTTTATTATGAGACACTCTGTACATGGGATGACTTGAGTCTCATAGCGAACTCTCTCTGGACAGACCAAAGCACCACCACTCTGCAGTAGTCTGGCACTCTGCAGATGTGCAGCCTTCTTATCCAAGTCACCCATGTGGGACACAAAAAACTGGTGTGTGCCACAGGCAAAGGTGGGTTCCATATTTTGGACTTCATGTTGCCATGGTTTCTATGGCCCCCAGCAAATAATCCCCCCACCCCCTGCACTACCCTCAAGTACACCGGCTTTCTGTAACCGTTCCTGTCCCCGTTTCCGCAATTACCCACACCCCGCGGCCGCGGACAGCAGTAAACATAGAAACTAAGTCCGCACAGTGCGGCTTGGTTTGCCTTTTCTGAAGTTTGCCTTTTAGTAGTCTCGGTTTGCTAGTTTGCTAGTTTGGAAAGTTTGCGTTTTAGTAAAAGCCGCGTCGTCTCGTCGTCTGCGTGACGTCACGTCAAAACGACAAAATATTGCCAGATTTGCAGCGTGACTGCATGGAGCAAAAGTTGGCGGTTTTCCACTAAAGTTGTGGTTTTTCCACCAAATTCAAGTCAGAAGGAGCGTTGCAAAAATTGTTGCAAATTTTGTGCTACCAAAATTGACGGTAAACGTACATAATGTGAGGAAATACAAGCGAAAATACGCAGAGCTAAATCGGTAGAATACAAGTTACAAGTCTGGCAACTTTATATTCAGAAGTCCATAAAATTTCACGTGATTTTTTAGCGGTCCACGTAACAAAAGCAACGAAGCGCGCAGGACGACAAAAATAAATACAAAAATAAAAATAAATAAACAAAATAAATAAATATTCCGAATCTGAAAACTGCAACATTTTTAATTTTTGCTTTATTCTTTTGAAATCAAGAAAGAAGAAAATGGCTCCTCCTTCTCTGCCATCTCACGAGAAGTATCTTGTCGTGTCTTTCATTCACTTTCTGAAACAGAAAATCGCAAAAGGGCAGGTGGACGAAGAACAAGCGGAAAGTTTGGAGGGTAAGGGCTGAATTTTTTGATTCAAGTCCTTCATTTTTCAGCTGTTAGTGGTAGTGCGGGGAAATTCGGGCCATCCTTGTAAACAGTTAGGGATCGTTTTTTATCATATCATGTTGACAAAATAATAGATGAGGTCACATTTGGTAAGTGAAACACGTAGTGGCGCTTTTTCTTGCAAAAATTGTATATTTTTATGCAAATTTTTTATTTACTTTTTAGCTTTGTAACGTTTTCTTGGCTGAAAAGTAAATAATTTGTGCATAAAAGTGAGCAAGTTTTGCAAGAAAAAGCGCTGCTACATGTTTTATTTACCAAATGTGACCTCATCCATTTTGTGTCACGTGCTTTTTCGTTGCAGTTGTTGTACAGTGTCTGCAAAATGCGTTCTCAGTCACTGACGCTGATATGGATTTTCATCCCAGTAGGCCTTTGGAGGAAATTTTTCGTAGCGCTGAACCAGCCGAAAATATTGCCACGGTATAGTCGGAGAAACGATCAAGAGTTCGCTTGACAATTTTGCCGCTCCTGTGGCAATGTAACATTTCTAAAACATTCTAAACAAGAATAGCAATAGTTTTTGAAAAAGGGTCGAAAAGCCGGTTGCTATTCTTGTTTAGAATGTTTAGAAATGTTACATTGCCACGGGAGCGGCAAAATTGTCAAGCGAACTCTTGATCGTTTCTCCGACTATAATGGATGAGGTCGCAAATAGCGCTGCGCACACGTAGTGTAGCGCTTTCTCCTGCAAAAGTTGTCTATTTTTATGCACATTTTTTTACTTTTTAGCCAAGTAACCAACAAGTGGCGGCTATTGGGCTAAAAAGTAAATGAAATAAGCATAAAAATAGACAAGTTTTGCAACAAAAAGCGCTACTATGTATGCGCAGCGCTTAACGCAACCTCACCAATTTTTGTTTTGTTTTCTTTCTAAAACAATATGTTTCTTGGTCGAGTGATATTCACTACTTGAGTTATTGATCCTGGCTTGGTCGCAAAGGTAGCCCGTTGTATTATTTGTATTTGATCGGACAATAACGCAAGTAGTGAATAGTAATAGGTTTAGCTCAGCACTTCTTTATTACACGTGTATTTGAACTTGAATTTGTTTTTTTTTCAAGGAGTCCGTGCCTGAACCGTCCGAGGCGGATAAAGCACAGGCTGAGTCGCTCAAAAACGAAGGAAATGACCTAATGCGACAGGGCAAATTTGACGACGCAGTAGCCAAATACTCCGAGGCTATTCGACTGCATAGGAATCCAGTATTCTACTGTAATCGGTACGGTATTTATACATATAGTTCAGTCCTATTCATATAGCGAGAGATGAATCGCAAGATAATGTAACGTTTTCGTTTTACGGTACAGAACCAATAGCAAGTACAGAACCAATTCATCCCAGATTCACATGATAGAATAAGTAATTTTTTAGCCGGACCATGATCGGTCTCAGTACGTGACTTACGTCTATGTGAATGAATTGCGTATTTAGAATGTCGTAGTGTAGTGTGTTTGACCTTTTTCAGTGCTGCTGCCTATAGCAAGCAAGAACGTCATTCTGACGCGATTCAAGATTGCAAGAAAGCTATAGCGCTGGATTCCAGCTATGGAAAGGCTTACGGGCGTATGGGGTAAGCGTACACTAAAAACATTGCGTACACCTGTTGCGTACACGAAAAATATTGTTATGTATTCTTGGTAGATTGGCCCTCTCCTGCCAAGATCGATATCGCGAGGCTGCTGATGCCTATAGGAAAGCGTTGGATTTGGATCCAGATAACGAGAGTTTTCGCAACAATCTGGCCATTGCTGAGCAGAAAGCGCGGGAAAATCAGCAACAGCAAGTACGGATGTGGGGCACTGTGGGGTAAATCCGGCTATTGGAATATCCCACCACCTAACTGCATGCCTGCGTATCTCAGCAATCAATGGACCGATTCAGACAAATATTATGTCAATCGATTCGTTAAAGTCTGTTTCAAATGTGCTAATTTGGTGTCTCATTTGCTGAAACAGTATGTACGGTAAGTTCAAAGGAGCTTGGTGGCCTGGTTTACCCCACAGTACCCTAATTGTTTGGAGCATCGTCAATGAATAATATGATTATGCGTTCTTGATTCTACCTTGAGCGCTAAGCAAACACGACATACTACGCAGTATGAGCGAACAGAATTGGGGTTTCTGTTTCTTATATATTCTTGGTAATATTATGCATCGTTGTAGGCTAATAATCCGCTCGGTGGATTTGACCTGGGTAGCATGATGAACAATCCGGGGATGATGCAGATGGCACAGCAGATCATGACGGATCCCAATATGCAGAACATGTAGGCGAAAATGCATATCATCAAGAATCTACAGGGTGTTTCATAATATACTCGCCGGATGTTTGTGCATATATCTCCCCACCGGAGTGTCACATTCGAATGCGTTTTTTGCGTTGAATAGCCAAGGCTTCAACGTTGATGCAGCCAAAATTTTAGCTTCCTAGGTTGTATTGTCATGGCGCTGTAAGCGGTCAAAGTTGTGGCACCTTTTTTGGCGCAAAACGGAGGCAGGGCACTGAGGCGGGGCAACGGATTTGCATTTTCGCTTTTTTCTCGCTCTTTCAAGTCTGTTCACCATTCCACGCTAACTTTTATGCATTTTTGAGCAGTCTTGTCGAAGATAGACTTCAGTTTGATCACTATGGCATCAGCGTCCCAAGGAAAAGCTTGGATGACCGAATTTTGGCTGTAACACTGTTTGCTAAGTTCGAATCTGCAAGAGAAGTGGCATGGAGATGGAAAACTCTACCGAAACTTGTGCTCCAGATAAAAACTGGGGAGAGGAAGACTGCGGAAGGAAAACTAAGGAGAGAACTGGGTTAGGTAAACTGGGGAGAGAAAAATCAGAGCCGATCTGTACCTGGCTGCATGCAAAAATGTGTGAAAATTGACGCTTTGCAAATCGAGCTGTTTGAGTCGCTTCCTGTTGGCCTAGAAAGCTGAAATTTTGGCTGCATCAACGTTGAAGCTTTGGCTATTCAACGCAAAAAACCTCATTCGAATGTGAGACTCCAGTGGGGAGATATAAGCACAAACATCCGGCGAGTATATTATGAAACACCCTGTATAATGCTTGTTGTTTCATCTATGAATCGAACCTTGTCGACCAACCTCTATCCATTCGCGCTTTACCAACTGAACCACGGTGCCGTGAAGCGGAAATTTCATGAATATTCGCTTTGCCTCCTCAAGGAATCGAACCCACCCTCTCCCCCTCTCCGCTTTACTCCTGAGCCACGTCGCCGATGTTTTTTTTGCCAACTGTAAGCTATCTCACCACCCAAGATTCGAACCCTGCCGTCTTCATCCCAAGCAGCGCCTCCTACCACCTGCGCCACCGCCGCGGCACTTCTAAAAACTCCAAAGGTTCCCTATGAATGATTACACACTATTTTATAGGATGTCTCAAATGATGAGCGGTCTTATGGGTCCAGGAGGCGCAGGAGCTGGAGGAGGAGCAAATTTGGAAGCGATAATGCGCGCAGGACAACAGCTGGCGAGTCAGATGCAAAACCAGAACCCAGATTTGGTGGAACACCTACGCCAGCAGATGGGGGGAGGTGGAGGGGGACCGAGTAGCGGGGGTAGCGGTGGGGCTCAGCCCCCTCCGGGGGGACCGGGAGGGGGTTGCGGGGGTAGTGCGGGGGGCACAGGAGGTAGCGGGGGAACGTAGGGGGTAAATTTGTGGTAATTTGCATGGGAAAACTGAAACTTATTGCAGTGGACTCAAAGTGGAGGTGTGGGGAGGTATATATATTTTCATTTGTTTTTTTTTATGATGCGTTTATTTATTGCTGGATATGTACTGTGAGTCTTGCGTACCTAGAAACGCAATATTATTCAAAAGTAGGCCTTCTTCAAAAGAGGGAAGATTGACCACCTGTGATTTGCTAGCTTCTCTGTTTGTATGTCTATCCCAGTCAGCGGTACAATATGCCTGTTTATTATTGCATTGTTGGTTCTTTCCCTGTCTCAAGCCTATTGTTTTCTTACCTATTATTAGGACTATACTCCTACTATTATTGCGATAAAGTTATTTATTGATGGAAGTCTTGTTGGTGTGAGTTATGGGTTTCTATCCCATGGAATGTTTTGCTGCAAATTGACACCTGATTCACACTGTGCACTGCAGGCGTTTTTACACGGTTCTGTTGCATTGTGAATCTTGCTTCAACCATGCTCAGTGTCATCTTTATAGTCTGGCCATTATTATGAGTTTGCTGTGGAACTATAAAGTCGTTTGTGAATGCGGTTTGCTGTCGATGCTTTACGTACTCCAATTCTTCTGAAGTACATGCAAACTGCGCAGCACGGGCTAAGTTCCACAGCGAACTATCTCTCTTGCCAGACTGGCAGTTTATCATCTTACTTCCAGTGCTGCGTGTTATCACCAGAGGTGCAACTTGTTCACTAGAGAAGGAGAATCTCATCATGGCGACAGCTGAGGAGAAGAAGAAAGAAGGTGGGGACAATCCGGCTGGAGCTATGAAGTTGAAGGAGGAAGGAAACGAGCTGTTCAAGGCTGGGAAGTATCAAGAGGCTGTGGACAAGTACACGAAAGCCATCGAGTTGCAGCCTGACAATGAGCTGCTCTACAACAATCGGTAAGCCAAAGCAAAGCTGATAGTGCTAAAAAAATTCGGATCACCCCAACCTTTTTGCAGGTGGGAAAGAAGAAAATTGATGAAATTATATTATGATATCACCATGATCCTAACTTGAGTGATGGCCCGAATTACCCCCCCCCCCCCCCTCCATCCAGCCCGAATTTTTGTATTGTCATAGCTTTCTCTGGTCTTGTGTAGCAATCAAGCAGTCTTGCTTTATGCATTCGAATGAACAAGAGTGGGGCGCCACAGACGTGAACTCCGAATTCCTTACTATGCTTCAACATATGAAATTTTCGAGTTCGCTCCGTTTTTCGAAACGCGTTACTCGGAGACGTGTGAACAATCGAGTTTAGCTCCGAATTTGGAGCCCGCTCGGAGCGAAACTCCGAGCTAGTAGGAAGACAAAAAAATTGCGCAGCAAGTTTACGACGCGGCGCGTGAAGCTCCGCAAAGTGATAAAAGCTGCGGCGCCGCGTCGTTTTTTCCCAGTGAACGACCGAAAATAAGCGCTCGGACGTGTTTGCACTTAGCAAAAACGTTTACTTTCGTGTGAACAACCGAATTTCGCTCCGAATACACTCCGAATTCGGAGGCTCCTTGGGACGAACACTCGCTCGGAGCAAACTCGGAGCACGTCTGCAGCGCCCCAGTGAATCTGTGTTTCAGCTCTGCGGCTCATTTTCGGATGGGTCAGTACGACTCGGCGGCGACAGACGCTCGGCATGCTGTGAAGCTGAACCCCGGTTACGCCAAGGCGCACTTTCATCTGGGGTAAGCGTCTCTCTATCCACGAGTTGCGCTAAAATCTCTGGCTGGTCGAGAGCGATCTTCTTGTTTCAGCGCGTTTTTAGATCGATCTGTGTCGGCGGATTAGTCGACGTCGTTTGGTCGTCTCTAAGAAAGAGGAAGGGTCGTCTCTAAGAGGCCAAATTCGAAGAAGAATGGCTGAACGACGTCGACGACCCCGCTGACACCGATCTGTAAAACGTCCCGAAAAAAGTGATAAGCTCGCCTTGTACGATATGTTTTACCAGGACTCCATAATAGAGCTTAGGACTATGAATCTGTGGACAAACGGCGTGCACAGAGCTACGCCCGATGAGGGCCAAAAGCATCCCCTAACTGGGGACGCCGTCCCCCAACTCGAGGACGTCCCCCAAGTGGGGGACGCTGTCCTTCAGTTCGGGACATATTCATAAGGTGTCCACCAAAAAGAAACGATGCGAAGATTCAAAAGACGTTGGGTGTGCGTCCCATGGCGTCCCCCACTTGACGACGTCCCCTAGTTGGGGGACGGGGTCCCCAGGTGGGGACGCTTTTGGCGCTTATCGGGCGTAGCTCTGCGCGCGCTATTTGTTCACAGATTCATTGTCCTTCTCTATTATGGAGCCCTGGTTTTACCGATTTGTTTTTTTTTCAACAGAGACGCATTGCTAAAAGGCGGAGGCATTCCCGGACACTTGGAAGCTGTGGAGGCGTTTGAAAAAGCGACAGCCTTAGACCCCGGAAACGTGGCTTATCGAGCAAAGCTGGAGGTTTGCTTTTCGACTTGCTCAAGAGAATCTGATTCTCTTGAGCAAGTCGAAAGATTCTCTTGAGCAAGTCGAAAAGTTGTGGATAAACCCAACTGATAGGAGTCTGATACCACGTTACGTGCCCTAATTTGCAGCTGTTATGCTGTTGTGTGGGGTAGCGTGGGGTAAATCCGGCTCTTGGTATTGAAAGCCGTTGTTCCTATATGTGGGTAGCCAGGGGTCGGGCTTACCCTTTTTTATTGGTTTGTACGAAACCTAAAAAAATGGGGGATCCCCATTACAAAGTTTTCGTAAAAATCCGATAAAAAGTGGAACACCAATATATAGGGGATTTGACAATACAAACCCATTATGAAGGGGCGAAAACGGGCCAATGCCTCCTCGTTTCTGTTCACTATACGTCGCCCATTCTTCCCATTACAGGAGTTATATATTTTTGGTAATACCTATGCCACCGCACCAACGTAATGCCGCCTTTTTGTTTCAGATTTTTGGGCGTAAGAAGCTGAACGCGGAGAAGATTGGCGAGGCGATGGCGAACAATCCGCAGGAGGCCGTGTTTCATCGGATGGCACAAAAGAGCATCTCATATTTGGCGGCGAACACTGACAGCTATCGAGAAGCTATGCTGTCGCTCAACCAGTGGAAAAAGGGAGTGACGAGGCAGCAGATCGGAGACTTGCATGAAGCTATGAAAAACCTCGTGCCCCCCAGTAAGTAGGGCACTGTAGGGTAAACCCGGACACCTATCTCAGCAACCATACGACCGATTGAGTACCGTATTTACCGGTAGATAACCCCCCCAATGCATAACCCCCCAATGCATACCCCCATATTGGCAAAACATAAAAAATGCCCAATGCATAACCCCCCCCCCCCCCTATGCTATGCATACCCCCATATGTACTGTACAGTACCTGAACCTACCTATGTAAGCTGGTCATATAGTACCCATAGCCACTCCCACACCAAGCTAAGATGCCTATAAGCCTGCTTGGGGGTGTATTATACTAGAATAACCGTGTTTTGACCTCAATTATGCCCTAAAAGACGTGCTTTTGACCTAAAAAATATGCCTCTGCGCACCTCTCAAAAACATAAAAAATGCCCCATGCATAACCCCCCCTATGCATACCCCCATATGGGACCTCTCAATTTTTGCATACCCCCATGGGGCTATGCACCGGTAAATACGGTAGTATTCTACCAATCGATTCCTCGAACTGTCCTCTTTCAATTGAGCTACCATGTTCATCATTTGCTAAAGCGGCAAGTTCAGAAAAGCTTAGGTGTCCGGGTTTACCCCGTGTCCTGGTTTAACCCACAGTACCCTACCGTATGTACCAGTGCATAGCTCGTACAATAGGTGCCCCTCCCCTATCCATGGCCTTATTTGTAAGTGAAACTGCCGAAATATCGGGTTTGATCAACTTTGATGCAAAAGTACCCGCTCCTATAGTCTGGCCAGTAAGAGTTCGCAATGGCATTCAAGGCGCGTTGCGTAAAATAGCTTCACAACTGCGGATTTCTGTCCTTGCTTAGTGTACTCCTATTTAGCAGAAGTACATGCAAACTGCACAGGACGAATTGAGTCCCATGACGAACTCTCTCTGGCCAGACTATAGCTGGTGCTAATTTCGGGGCGGAATGAATGCTGAGGCTTAGATGATCTGTTGTGTAACTGTAAGTACCAGGGGGGGGGGGGGGGGTAGGTAGCCGACAAAAACCTGAGGCGCAGAATGCCAAATTCACCTCTTCTTTGCCTGCCATCTTCCAGCACCTCTTCATATCTACCATACAGTAATTTTGCGCCTCTGGCAGCTGAATTTTGGGGTGCAAAATGGAAAACGGGGGCGGAAATGCGCCTCACGTTAACACGTACCGACCCTCCAGAGTACGAACGAACCACTTGCTACCCTACTGATGGCCAGCTTTTAGGTATGGTGAAGTGGCTGGAAGATTACCAGGAATCGATGATGGAGAAAGTGGACAAACTGAGGCCCGAAGCAGACGCTTTGTTCGAGGCGGGAAAGTACGAGGAAGCGCTGGTGAAGTACGACGAGATGCTGAAGATAGTGCCGGTGCATCCTGATATTGTGCACAGAAGGTGAGACTGGTCGGATGCGCGATTGGGTACAGCGGGCGAAACATCAAACTCACGAATTGACTCAGTGGTGCGCTTCAGACGTGAACTCGCTTTGTTTTTCCAAACGTGCGTGTGAACAGCCTAGTTTGTAACTCGGGGACGTGTGAACAACCGAGTTTAGCTCCGAATTCGGAGGCTCCTTGGAGGGAAAGTCGGAGCTTATTACAAAACCAAAAACTGCGCAGAAAATTTACGACGCGGCGCGTGAACCTCTGTAAAGTGATAAAAGCTGCTCGGCGTTGCTTTCTTCCCTTGTGAACGACTGAAAAGAAGCCCGCCGTTTGTACGGAGCGAAAACGATTACGTGTGAACAACCGAATTACGCTCCTAATTCGCTCCGAATTCGGAGGCTCCTCGGAGCGAACTCGTTCGGAGCAAACTCGGAGCACGTCTGAAGCGCACCACTCACAGTACTGTGACGAAACCTATGTTTGCAGTTCTTGTGCATAATTTTCTCTATTTTACTCTTGGCCGCAGCAGAAGTTTTTTTGTTTGCAGATCCGACGTGCACGCCATGTTGGGCCATCATGAAGCGGCAATAGCGGACGCTCAGACAGCGGTTAACATGATGCCCAACGGAATCACTTATGCAGATTTGGCGTAAGATAAATGACGCTATTAGCCTTATCTTGTTGCTGTAGCAGTGGGGATACTAAAATATGGGGTAAACCCGACCCCTACAGTCTGGCCAGAGATAATTTGCTGTGGAACTCAAGTCGTCTTGCGTGCGTAGTTTGCATTTCTGCAAAATAGAAGTGCTACACGATAAGCATGGGCAGAAATCCGCATTTGATTCTATTTTACGCAGCACGACTTTCGAGTTCCATAAGCGAACTCTTCATAGGCCAGACTATACGCTCCTGCTGTGTCAGCAAATGTGAACCAAATAGCTCATTTTAAAGGGGAGAGATCAGGAAATTGATTCATTGTTTATCGGTCATTGATCGGTCATCGGTTAGTGATTCATTGTTTATTCAATCGGTCCATTGGTCGCTGAGATAATATCTCATAATACAGCCCTGAAATATAGGTGGCCGGATTTTTTCGTGGACGGGTTTTCCCCACTGTACCCAGTTCTTCGTACAGTCGAAAGTGTCAATATGCCGGCCAAATTATTCAACGCTTTGCTTGTACAGGGTGTTTCCTTTGGATATATCATGTCGTTTGAGGCTATAACTTGGGAACCACAAGAGTTAAGAGGCTGAAATTTATCCTGCAGATACCCAAGAATATGCATAACCTTGTGTAAAAATTTCGTCCCAAAACTCAAATCTGAACATAAGATATTGGTGCCTCAAGTTTCGACCACGAAAATCGCAAAGTTCTTGAATCAGAACTGGTGGTCAGAGTAAAACTTGTGGCATTTTCATCATAGCGCTAGTCGACACCTGAAAACACCATGAGAATATTATTTTCCAGTTCTGGAAACGTTGTCAGTTTACTAAAACAAAGCCTGCTCTACAGAAATCCAAAAAGGAATAGTTGGGAACCCAGATAGGGCAAACCACCAACTTGCGATTCAAAAACTTGCGATTTTCGTGGTCGAAACTTGAGGTACCAATATCTTAAGTTCAGATTAGAGTTTTGGGATGAAATTTTGACACAAGGTTATGCATATTCTTGGGTATCTACTGGAAAAATTTCAGCCTCTTAACTCTTGTGGTTCCCAAGTTATAGCCCCAAACGACATGATATATCCAAAGGAAACACCCTGTATTTCAGGTTCAAGTACTACAGGGCTGGTGACATCGGCAAAGCTATGGAAGCAATGGATGAGGCAATGAGGCTTGATCCAGAGAAAGCGAACAACTACATCAGCAGATTCAAATAGATTCGGCAAAGCAGATGATGTATCCGAGTAGAAACATGTGAGGAGAGATCGTCTATCTACATATAATCTGGCCAAAGAAAGTTCGCCATGGGACTCAAGTCGTCCTGCGTACTTTGCATGTACTGTACTTCTGCTAAGTAGGAGTACACGAAGCACAGGCAGAAATTCGCATTTTTGAATCTATTTTATGCTTCGCGCCTTGAATGCCATAGCGAACTCTTACTGGCCAGACTATAGTTAGGTCGTGTCGTACTATTGGCTTGGTGTCGTCAGGTTACGTGCTTCATTTGCTCGAAGCTCATTGAGTGCTAGGCATAGGCCGCTACGTGCATAATGTGTCTTCCTTTGTCAGGTATTACAACACAAAGCCTCTCTTCAATGACGTGCGAAGGTGCTATAACCGGGCGCCTTGCCTCTTTGTTATTATTAGCAAAAGATGAGATTCATTGTTACACATCTCCTGTTCATGTTTGTTGCTGCTTCAGTGTAGAATGGGTTTTGCTTTTTCATAGCAGTTTGGGTTAGGTTTCTTTTGCTAAGTACTGTATTGTCAGTACGCTGTGTTGTTCAATGTGGGCTGAGAGGTACTGTGCGCTTTATGTTTGCTTGCAGACGTGTGTATTCGGATGTAATGCAATCTTGGTCATGTAGGTTCGGTATGCATTCATCGTGCCACTGTCTTGGCCTTCTTCTAGCCTTATTCACTTTTGATATTTTGATAGTTGAGTTGACAGGTTTAAGAAATTCGGGTTGCAATGTTCAATTGATCTTGTCTCTTGATCGTGTTGATATCTTTGATCAGTGCTGAAACAAAGCGTGCATTCCGTTTATACTATTGACAATTCTTGGAAGTGCTCATGCTCACTTGTGTCTTTTATTTGGTCAAAATGTGTCACCGCTGTGCCCTATGTGCGTACAATATATTCATAATTTTACAACTGATAAAATCTTGCTACTGGTGTCTTCTTCTTGTATGATATTTGTGAGAAAATTGGGCTACTACTGTCCCATACGAAATTGCCTTTATCCCATGAAATAAGCACCTGAACAGATCATGAAAAAATAATGATGAATCTGTTCAGGTGCTCCACTGGTTATACCTGGGTATGCGATAGAGATGGGCCGAGACTGAATTGTTGCTGAAAACGAGACCGAGACCGAGACCGAGACTTAGAATTTTTTCCGAGACCGAGATCGAGACCGAGATTAGGAAATTTTGCCGAGACCGAGACCGAGACTAAGTATTGGTATAAAAACTTATGGAATTTCATTTTTATTCTTCTGATGGTCGTTTTCTATGAAAATAATAATGGCGAAAACAGTGGTGAATAGGTGCTTCACTTCTATTTTTTACATTACATGGCTAAAATCGCCCCACAGGGGAAATTTTTTTATGGTAGGCAGCTACAATCTCAGCGGAAATGCATGAAAATTGCTTGTGAAAGCACGATTTCAATCTAGTCTCGGTCTCGCCTAAAATAGGCCCTAAAAGTTGCGAGACCGAGACCGAGACCGAGAATTTGAAAATTCTAAAGTCGAGACCGAGACCGAGACCGAGATCGCCAAAAATGACCGAGATTTCCGAGACCGAGACCGAGACCGAGAGTCTCGGCCCATCTCTAGTATGCGACACCATTTTGGTGTCACATCTGTAGTATGGCCTTATGAGTTCGCTGTGGACTCAAGTCGTTTTGTGTAAAATACAAAGACAAATCAGAAGTGCAGTTTTCTGTCCATGTTTCACGTACTATTCTGCTGAAGTACATGCAACTCCGCAGCACGGGCTAAGTTCCACGGCGAACTCTCTCTGGCCAGGCTATCATTATCATGTTTACTTCCAGTGCTGCGTGTTATCACCAGAGGTGCATTTTATTCGCTGGAGAAGAAGAATCTCATCATGTCGACAGCTGGAGAGAAGAAGCAAGGAGGTGGGGATAAAGCGGCTCGAGCTCTGAAGTTGAAGGAGGAAGGAAACGAGCTGTTCAAGGCTGGGAAGTATCAAGAGGCTGTGGACAAGTACACGGAAGCCATCGAGTTGCAGCCTGACAATGAGCTGCTCTACAACAATCGGTAAACGGTACTGTCAGGAATATACAGGGTGTCTCATAATAAACCGAACATTTTTCCGCGCATATAACTCTGGAAGCACACGTTAGATTTTCATGCGTTTTTTGTGTTTAGTAGCCAAGGCTTCAACTTAGACGTGTACAAAATTTTAGCTTCATAGGCCCAGTGGAAGCTGCTCAAACACATCCTTTCTCCGGCGGTCAAAAAAGAGAGTTTTTCGAACTGGTAGTGGAGGATTTAAGGGCCTCCTGAGCATAGTCCAAAATAAAATTAGTCTCGTAATGAAAAAAGACGTCCCAAATGCAAGGAAATGTGTATCTCATGCATTATCCCCAGTGGCAGCATAGCAAACGCATGGAACAAGGTATCTTGAGAAATAAGACCGTAATTTTTCTCCATACTAAAGAAAATACGTCGATTTTGAGCTTCGAGATTCAAACGGTCGTAATTTCTGAAGTACGTGGACCAAGTTGCTGAAATTTTGTACACATCTAAGTTGAAGCCTTGGCCACTAAATACAAGAAACCGCATAAAATTCTAACGTGTGGTTCCAGAGTTAAATGCACGGAAAAGTGTTCGGTTTATTTTGAGACACTCTGTATAACAGTATAGAGGGGGAGGAATATGCAAACAGTGTAGTGAGGCAGAAGCAAGGCTAGCGAGCGACCAAGTAGTTCCGTATGTAATGTACGACTTTGTCAAATTTGTCCTTCCGTAAATGCGACCGCAGTTGTTTCCGTATATAATACGACCATTTAGGGTCGTATATATACGGAAACGCACTGGTCGTATATACAAAAGGACTTCCGTATATACAACCACTTCCGTATGCGACCAAAAGTGGTCGTAAATGCGGAAACAACTGATCGTATATACGGAAGGACAAAATACGGAACTACGTGGTCGCTAGCCTTGATTCTGCCTTACTACACTGTTTGCATATTCCTTCCCCTCTACAATGTTATATGTTCCTGGTACTGTCATAGCTTAGCTTTATCTGGTTATTTGTTATGTAGCAATCATCAAGCAGTCTTGCTTTATGTTGTTCGAATCGAACGAGAGTGAATATGTGTTTCAGCTCTGCGGCTCATTTTCGGATGGGTCAGTACGACTCGGCGGCGACAGACGCTCGGCATGCTGTGAAGCTGAACCCCGGCTACGCCAAGGCGCACTTTCGTCTAGGGTAAGCGTCTCTCTATCCACGAGTTGCGCTAAAATTTTTGGGTGGTCGAGAGCGACAGCTACCCTCAATTTCGGCGCGTTTTTACAGTACGGATCTGCACTAACTAACACCACACAAAAAATAACTCGCCAACGAAGACATCCTGAAAGAATCTCTCAACACCTCCACGGCTAATTTTCAGCGGGATTTCCAAATCAAAAAACCGTTTGATTCTATCTGCTCTCAGTGTCGAGATATCGCCGATTTCCTTATGTACTGAAATCGCGTCGACATTTGGCAGATGCTAAACCACGCAAACCACGACACCCCACGACCCTGTATGCCCGATGCCCATTTTTATTGTTTTCATCACGTATGCATATTTCTACCACTTTTGATTTTTCGGGCGTTTGCGAGGTTGGTTTAGAATTGCCCAATGGTCGACGCCCATTTTGGCGATTTCAGTACATAAGGAAATCGGCGATATCTCGACACTGAGAGCAGATAGAATCAAACGGTTTTTTGATTTGGAAATCCCGCTGAAAATTAGCCGTGGAGGTGTTGACAGATTCTTTCAGGATGTCTTCGTTGGCGAGTTATTTTTTGTGTGGTGTTAGTTAGTGCAGATCCGTACTGTAGGTATGCCAGTGGGATTGTCGACGCCGTTTAGTCGTCTCTTTCCGCCGACACCTATCTGCAATAACGCCCCGAAAAAGGTGATGAGCTCGCGACCACCCAGAAGTAGGTGATTTTAACCTACCTCGTTTGTTTGAACGGCGCGTGAATCGGGCAAATAAGAGGGATCTCCATTTTTCCAGGCAGATTCTGATGAAGGATGAGTCAATCTCTGTGCATATCAGGGCAATGTCGGCGTTTGAAGAAGCGGTGAAGCTGGAGCCTGGCAACTTGACATACCGAAGGATCTTGGAGGTATGTATTCGGAAGCTTGTTGCAGGCAGCGAAGTTTATGTTAGTGCTGATTGCTGCACCCATCCTATGTAGTATCTTATTTTATTTTCGGATAGCCCAGGAACGAGCCAAATCCAACTCTACTCTTATCAAAAATAGTAGCACAGATATAGGTGTAGCCTACCTACTGCATGACACGACGGGTTTATGTGCAGAAATGAGACACGACCGCCTCACGTCAACAACTCAATTCAATTGATCTGTTGTGTGTTGTGTATCCACCATATGCAGTAAGAGCCAGTGCGTGGTCGCGAAGCGACCCCTCTGAATTAACCTGGATATTCAGTGCAACTTTTGATCGGTAGTCGAAGCGAAGGTCGGCGCCGTCGTCTTTCTTGCTCGCTTGTTTCGTTTCGCGCTGACCTTCGCGTCGACAACCGATCAAAGTTGTACTGGAAATCCAGGTTAGTTCAGGGGTCGCCTCGCGACCAAGCACTGCTCTTATTGCATATGCTGGATAACAGAAGACATATCCCTTTATTCCGGTTGCATGGTCAGTCATCAAAATTTAGACGGTGAAAGAGCGACTGTGTGATCGGCAACAGGCTTACCGGAATGCTGAGAAGTTGCATACGCAGCATCCGGCAGAGTACGACGCATTCGTTCGTTCCTTGTTCGAAGCGACACTGAAGAAACGTCCGGAGCAGATGAAGCAAGTCGCTCAGCATTGCGACTCGACGCCCGAAACCACCCAGCGGATATTGAACAGCATGCGTAAAGAGATGCCGACTGTCAACAAGTGGATTGAGGTACTGTAATGCCGCGTTTATATCCCCCAGAGGTTAATAAAACGTTAGTGGCCGATTCGGTGTACAGTACGTTACGAACAGTAAATTCTTACTATCCGACCTGGACCCGAAACCCGCAGGTACATGCTTTCAATCAAACCCCGGACCCGGAAAAATGCATATGCCTACCCGTGAGACTTCTATTACGTTACACTGACTCTAAAGGCAAAACTTCCCATGCTATTTGACTCAGGAAGAATGGCATAAAACGGAGGCGAAGATTGATCAGGTCAGGCTGAAGGCGCGTGCTCAATTTGAGGCCGGCGAATTCCAGCATGTGCTGCAGATGTGCGATTGGGCGCTGAAGTACTCACCTTACGACGTCGACCTGCTTCGGATTCGGTATGCAATAGAAACTGATGGAAGGGTAATGCCGCATTCACCATGCTGCTCTGACTATCTGGGAGTATGGTGAACGCGGCATCAAGCGTACTACACTCTACGTAATGAGTCGTGCGTTGGCCCCCACTCAGGAAAGACAGACACACGTCCCGTTTTTTTATACTTGGAAATAACGATTCTTCGCAACGGAACGACAGCAAAAACGCACGAATAGACATCGTTTTCCTTTCTCGGCGCGTGGAGGCAGAGGCAGAGTCACGACTCTTTTGAGGATTGGTCGCTTTATTTAGTGTCGGGGAACAGTAGGACAGCGGTATTTTTCCAAGCTCGTATCAAAGCTCGTGAGCCTCGTCAGTATTTTTGCTTTCGTTGCGCGCTCTGAAACTACACCGGTCACCGACCCTAATGGCCCGTTCACAACGAACGCTGAACGCCGACTTTTACGCTGCGTTGCCGCGGGCGTCAACGCGAACGCCGTCGACGTTCAACGCCAACGCAGATATCGACGTTCAACGCAGATTTAGTATGGAAAGCTATATATCTTTGTTTTACTTCAATAATAACGCCGGCATAGATGATGATGCTGTTTGGTACGTACGTACGTATTTCGATCAAGTTTAGGTCGATGTTCGCTATTTTTATCTGCGATCGCTAATATCTGCGTTGAACGTCGATATCTGTGTTTGGGCGTTGAACGTAGATATCTGTGTTTGGCGTTGAACGTCGATATCTGCGTTGGCGTTCGCGTTGACGCCGGCGGAAACGCAGCGTCAAAGTATTTTT
>JASAMW010001170.1:0-27124 GCA_030247985.1 Epsilonema sp. ZAB3_2
AGTGCAGCCTAAATACTTAGCGCTCGCCTGGAACGAGAAGGCCGGGTTCCATTCCTGGCTGCATATCTCTCCTTGTTTGATCTGTCTCTTGTTGTTGTTCGCAGGCGGCCGCCAGCACAAGCTCCCAGCCCGGGGACCGGAGGAAGAGCCGAACTGGGGCTCGGCGCGCTACTCGCGTGCGGCGACTTCAGCTCTTCGGCCACCTCGTGAGCACTAGAGGGACAAGCACGCGTTCGGAGGCCGCCCTTTAAGCGCCGCCCCAGCGCAGACGCGCCGGGGCGCCGGACCCCCGGCGCCGCTGCCTCACACGGTGCGGGACACTGTCATCACATGTCAGTAAGGAGGGAGTAGGGGTGCCTGTCGCGTACCGCGCTGCGAAATTAAGGGGGATTGCGCTCCGCAGGGGTATTTTACTGTAAGTGGGATGTAGTTTCAGGGCTTGTAAGCCTGCGAGGGGGATCGTGTGTGTGTAAGGTTGTGCGTTCAAATGTTTAGAAACGTATATGAGAGTACGTGCCATGTATTCCTGTATGTTGTTGACGGACTGACGTCTGGTGAATGTGTATGTATGGTATGTTGAGGGAACTCTATCTATGTACTGTACTACACGCGCCTCTGCAACCGCCACAATTTAGCGCAAGTTGTGATAGCGATACACTGTAAATGCTCGTAGCCGAGCAAAAACCAATGTGCAAGGACGCGCCACGTGACGCGGTGTTCTGCTGTCTGCGAGGAGCCCCACCCAGAACGTCCATTCTCGGCACTCATGCTGCGACGCCGGGTTCAACTTCTCCGTGAAGCCTTCAGGTACACTGAAAGAACAAAAAGGACAGACGTACTACTAATGCATTTAGTTTAGTTTGTATTCGCCTTGCTCCACTAGGCACGGTTGTCGCTCCACTCCCCACCGAATTGCAGCTGTAGTATCACACACACGAAAACATGCCAAATATTATTTTGCTTGCGTGTGTAATAACTGCAGTCTCACACATTCGGCGTACGGTGGCGTAAAGAATAGTTGCTTCGGTCTTCTTGCGTGTGTGTGAGAAACTAGCAGCTCAATTCGGTTGGGAGGTCGAAACGACAACGGCTCTCACTCGGAGCAAGGCGAATGTATAGTTCCCTACCTATCGAGACCGAGTTTTGCTTGCATTCATGGACATCTTCTATTTTTGGATTAGAAAATTTAATATTATGACCTAAAAAAGTCCTGCACGCGTTCCAGCTGTTGGCCGTCTGTGCAAATCTTGTAGGGGAAAATATGAAGAACCTGCAAAAATTTTAAAAAGAAATTTACGCGTTGGCACCAGATTCGGCAAACACGGTCTTGATCGTGTCCCCACCCAAATATACTTTCCATACTACGGGAAACTTCTGTCGTGCTGTGAGCAGCAATAATTGGGAATGACTTTTTTGGGAACAGTCACATTTGACACACGAGTGTAACTTCCAGAAATTTACTTGCTTTAGGTAAATTTTTATTTTCGTTCAAAAAACTCTGCCAAAAACCAGCACACCTCGTAGTCGCACACCTGAATGGTACGTCCTAAAATAGAACGGGGGTACAGTACTGTCATTTATATCCTCATAGTATTTGATTGTTATATGAAATTAGGGCAGAGAGTGAGATCGAGCGCTCCGTCCAGTGAGCATGACATTTCGATGAGAGCAGGTGGCGATTTCCGTTTTCGCGTCATTAGGCGCGCCAGCTGTTCGGCTGTAGGTTTGACCAGGAGATCTGTGGCATCTGTACACAGATAAAGGCACGGGAACGGAGAGTGTCGGTAGAGCTTGAAAGTAGATGCACATTGGGGCGTTCGCAGATCGGCAATACAACCAGAAGCAATAGGCTCGCTCTCATGATAGCACTGGCGCTGGCGGGATTATCCAGTGCTGCTGAGATGCGCCAGCGCAACATAGGGCAGCTGGCACGTGATGGGAATGAGGGATTGGCAAGCCGCCAGCCACATCAGCCGATCGTTCCTGGCCAGCACTGACTGCAGACCTGAAAACTGTCCCGAGGTGGCATTGAGATGAGCCCTTAGGTGTCGATGTATCTTGAAGTTGAAGAGAAGATTCAATTCGTGTAAGAATCAGTATCGAAGGGATGGACATGCACAATAGTACAGGCTAAGTCGGGCCCAAAATGCTTCCAATCAAATACAAATACAGTAGTTAACCCCACCGATGGTGCATAGCATACCCCCCCCCCCCCATATTAGCAAAACAAAAATGCCCAATAGCCCCATATGTACTGGAGTGTACCGGTCATACAGTTAGCAACCCATTGCCATCCCCTCACCAAGCTAAGATGCTTATAAACCTGCTAGTAGAGATGGGCCGAGACTGGATTTTTGCTGTTTAACGAGACCGAGACCGAGACCGAGACTTAGAATTTTTTCCGAGACCGAGATCGAGACCGAGATTAGGGAATTTTGTCGAGACCGAGACCGAGATCGAGACCGAGACCGAGACTAAGTATTGGTATAAAGACTTATGGAATTTCGTTTTATTTTCCTGATGGTCGTTTTCTATGAAAATAATAATGGGTGAAAACAGTGGTGAAAAGGTGCTTTACTTCTATTTTCTACATTACATGGCTAAAATCGCCCCGCAGGGGAAATTTTTTCATGGTAGGCAGCTAAAATCTCAGCGGAAATGTGTGAAACTTGCTCTTTTTGTGAAAGCACGATTTTTTTTTTTTTTTTTTTTTTTTCAATCTAGTTTCGGATTTTTTTCGCCTTTTTTTTTTTTTTAAAATAGGTCCACTAACAAGCGTTTGTTTGTTTAGACGCAGACCGAGACCGAGAATTTGAAAATTTTAAAGTTTTTTTTCTCGATCACCGAGACCGAGATCGCCAAAAATTTATGTTTTGCCAATGGGGGGTTATACACTGGGGGGGGATATACAAAGGGGGGGATACACACCCAAAAATACGGTATTGCAAAAGAAGCAACTACAGAATAAATTGAGGGCAAAACAAATCTATTCCAGTGTAATACACATCTAAGCAGTAGAGATGGGCCGAGACTCTCGGTCTCGGTCTCGGTCTCGGAAATCTCGGTCATTTTTGGCGATCTCGGTCTCGGTGTCGACTTTAAAATTTTCAAATTCTCGGTCTCGGTCTCGGTCTCGCAACTTTTATGGCCTATTTTAGGCGAGACCGAGACTAGATTGAAATCGTGCTTTCACAAGCAATTTTCACGCATTTCCGCTGAGATTTTAGCTGCCTACCATGAAAAAATTTCCCCTGCGGGGCGATTTTAGCCATGTAATGTAGAAAATAGAAGTGAAGCACCTTTTCACCACTGTTTTCACCATTATTATTTTCATAGAAAACGACCATCAGAAAAATAAAAACGAAATTCCATAAGTCTTTATACCAATACTTAGTCTCGGTCTCGGTCTCGATCTCGGTCTCGGTCTCGACAAAATTCCCTAATCTCGGTCTCGATCTCGGTCTCGGAAAAAATTCTAAGTCTCGGTCTCGGTCTCGGTCTCGTTTTCAGCAACAATCCAGTCTCGGCCCATCTCTACTAAGCAGGTTTATAAGCATCTTAGCTTGGTGAGGGAATGGCAATGGGTTGCTAACTGTATGACCGGTACACTCCAGTACATATGGGGCTATTGGACATTTTTGTTTTGCTAATATGAGGGGGGGGTATGCTATGCACCATCGGTGGTAACTACTGTATTTGTATTGATTGGAAGTCTGGGCCGAACACCCTGTACTATTGTGCATGTCCATCCCCTGGATACTGATTCACGAACTGAATCTTCTCTTCAACTTCAAGATACATCGACACCTAAGGGCTCATCTCAATGCCACCTCGGACAGTTTGCAGCAGCAGTCAGTGCTGGCCAGAAACGATCAGCTGATGTGGCTGGCGGCTTGCCAATCCCTCATTCCCATCACGTGCCAGCTGCCCTATGTTGCGCTGGCGCATCTCAGCAGCACTGGAGTAATCGCGAGCACCAGTCCTATCATGAAAGCGAGCCTATTGCTTCTGGTTCTGTTGCCGATATGCGACGCCGCAATGTGCATCTACTTTGTCAAGGCCTACCGACGCTCTCCGTTCCCGTGCTTTATCTGCTACAGATGCCACAGATCTCCTGGTCAAACCTACCACCAAACAGCTGGCGCGCCTAATAACGCGAACAATTCGCCAGCTGTCCTCATCGAAATGCATCATCCTCCACTGAACAACGCTCGATCTCACTCTCTGCCCTGATTTCATAACAATCAAATACTATGAGGAAGTAAATGACAGTACTATACCCCCGTTCTATTTTAGGACGTACCATACGTGTGTGCGAGTACGAGTATGTCGGTTTTTGGCAAGGTTTTTGAACGAAAATAAAAATTTACCTAGTAAGCAAGTAAATTTGTGGAAGTTACACTCGTGTGTATGTTGTGACTGTTCCCAAAAAAGTCATTCCCAACTATTCTGCTCACAGCAACAGAAGTTTCCCGTTAGTATGGAAAGTATATTTGGGTGGGGACACGATCAAGACCGTGTTTGCCGAATCTGGTGCCAACGCGTAAATTTCTTTACAAAATGTGTGCAGGTTCTTCATATTTCCCCTACAAATTTGCACAGACAGCAGACAGCTAGAAGTGCACGGACTTCGGTCATAATATTAAATTTTCTAATCCAAAAATAAAGATGTCCATGAAAATGTACAGCAAAACTCGGTCTCGATAGCGTAGGGAACTATACATTCGCCTTGCTCCATAAGAGCGGTTGTCGTTTCGACCTCCCAACCGAATTGAGCTGTAGTTATCACACACACGCAGAGCAGGCCGAAGCAACTATTCTTTACGCCACGTACGCCGAATGTTGAGCTGCGGTTATTACACACGCAAGCAAAATAATTGCTTCGGCGTGCTTTCCGTGTGTGTGATACTACAGCTCAATTCGGTGGGGAGGTCGAAACGACAACCGCTCCTTATGGAGCAAGGCGAATACAAACTAAACTAAATGCATTCAGTAGTACGTCTGTCCTTTCTTCCTTCGTGTACCTGAAGGCTTCGCGGGAGTTGAACCGGCGTCCGCACATGGGACAGGCGTAGGGCTGGGTGCCGAGATGGACGTTCTCGTGCTGGGTGAGCAGACTGGGCTGTTTGAAGCGCTTATCGCAGAAGCGGCAGCAGAACACCTTGCCGCCGTAGTCCTTCCCGTGCACGTCCTTGTAGTGCTGACCCAGTTGAGCTGTCGCTGCAAGGCAACAACACACTTACAGTGTATCGCTATCCACGACTTGCGCTAAATACAACTGTTGTGGCGGTTGAGAGGCGGCGGTGTCAGCACCGATCGCAACTTACACGAAATACCGCGGGCCACCTCGCCACCACCCAAGCCTTAGCGCAAGTGGCGAATAATGGGCATTTTTTTACGTATGTACAGTAGATTCATACGTACAGTACACTAGTACAGTACATAGATAATAAACCCCTCGAACAGTGCAGTACATACCCGCGTTCACCAGACGTCCGTCCGTCCATCCGTAAAGCAAGCATATCTAGGAATACATGGCACACCGCAAACAACCGTGTACTCTCATATACGTTTTTACGGACGTTACGGATTGACGGACGTCTGGTGAACGCGGCAACACGCGCACGCACGATTTATGGCTAAAGTCGCAGGCTTACATACCTAAAACTACGTAGCTTACGTAAACTACTGGCCTCGGACGCCAATTGCCCTTTAAAATTCGCAGCTGTACAGTACGCGACAGCACCCCTACTCCTACTTACTATTGAGCATGTGATGACAGTGTACGCAGGCGTATCTGGCGGCGGCGCCGGGGGTCTGGTGCGGGCCGGCGCCGGCGCGTCTGCGCTGGGGCGGATGCCGGCGGCGCTCTTGGAGGGCGGCCTCCGACGCGTGCTTGTCCCTCTGGTGCTTCACCAGCGTGGCGAAGAGCTTGAAGCGCTGGCCGCACAGGGCGCACGAGTGCACGCGCCGACCCGCTCGCTCTTCCTCCGTCAGGTGAGAGAGCTTGTGCTGTGACAGACCGCCTGCAAACAACAACAAGAACAGATCAAACAAGAATCGAGGAGGAAAGTTTGCCAGATATGTGCCAGCCAGGGAATGGAACCCTGGCCTTCTCGCGTTCCAGGCGAGCGCCTTAATCATTTGACTACACGTACCTGGATGACTTTTAACACATACCGCGACCTGGCGTCATTGTTGGCAACAAATTGTTGTCCGTTTATACATGGGTGTTGTCGACTTGTAGTTGTTGGTTTGTTACGGATAGCAAACAGACAACACCTATATAGCCTATAAACGGACAACAAACGAACAACAAACCGACAACAGCTGAACGACTTCTTGCCAACAACGACGCCAGGTCGCGGTATGTGTTAAAATTGTCGACGACATCAGAGGCAGGTCAATTTTCTCGCACCAAGTAGAGTAAAATGGCCGCCTGCTCGCTTTACGTTGCCTTTCTATTCTTGCATACCAGCAGAAGCGCAGACTTTTCCGCATTCGTCGCATTGGAAGTCCTCGTCCTCTTCTGCCACAAACTGCTTAACCCGCCCCTTCCTCCTTTTCTTAACCGATGCCGACCTCGGTTGTCGAGACGTCGACGGTGACTCATCTTCGTCTTCTTCCTCCTCTCCGAGGGGCGAATATCTCTCCTCTTCTATGGCAGCTTCATACGCGTCGTCGTCGTGTGAGGAAACAGCGTTATCTGAAGAAAGATTGTGTTATTATTCCACTGTGCAAAATAACGAACGTATACTCACGATACATATTTTGTACGTACATACGTGTATGCAGAATACGGAACTGCAGGAGTATGTGCACAGCGCATGCAGCCAGCTGTACTTTACCACATGTACAATACGTTGTTTGTAGGTAAAGCGCCGTGCACTCAAATGAGTTCTGCTTCGGACCCCACGCGGGAAGAAAAGAAGCACCGCGACCGGGAGCTTGTTCAAAACTTGACTTCTTCGCAAACGAAACGACGACAACAAGCATATACGCCGTTTTCCTCTTTCGCCGCGTGGGGCCGAACCACGAGTCAATACACACTATTCTTTTCTCACACCACCTACCCTCTCCCCAACCCCCTTTTTTATGGTCCAGCCTTTTCCACTATTGCGCCTTCCGCTTGGCTGACCATTAAAATTTAACCCCTCCGTATGCTAGATATGGCTGTGGTAGGCCTGCCCCTCCTGCCCGCCACTTTTTTAAAAGTTTATCATTCTACTCATTTTTTTCGTTTTCGGTTTGGGCATGCCCTCATATTTTGATAATACACGCAAAATTGAGAAAATGTAATTAGATTTGTTTGGTCTATATATGGTGATTCATAAAATATGGAGGGGCTGCCAATGAAATTGTGAAGAAAATGGAGAGAATGATGGTAGAATTTTGAAAAAGTGGCGGGCACGGAGGGATTGGCTACAGCAGTATATCTCAGCATAAGGAGGGGTTAAATTTTATTGGTCAGCAATAATGGAAGGTAATATGTTTGGAAAAGGCTGCTGGACATAAAAAAGGGTCAAGGTACATTTCAAGAAGCACTCTACAACGAGGAGCAGTAGGGCGATGCTTTATTCTTATCACAATAAGTAGCCTACGTAGCCTATGTCACATGAACAGTAATGCACTGTTCGTCTGCGTACGCATGTATGGTACACAGTAGTAGACATACACAGAGTATACCGAACATAGGCTGCAATACGTACTGTACATAATAACGTAAATCTTACCCACCAGTAGCTGTGGAATGAGCAAGGCTGGCATGGATGACTAGGGCCGTCTCACTGGGAAAACGCCCACCACACGAATCACACGAGAACCGACGACCGCGCAGATTACGTCGCATTTCACCACCAGGGGGCGCTGTTGCTGCCGCTTCTGTAAACAAAATAGGGCTCAGTTGACGCCCAATGGATAAGGTCGCATTTAGCGCTGCGTGCGTACACTACTACTACTACTATAAGTAGCGCTTGTTCTTGCAATAAAAAGCGCTACTACGTGTACGCAACGATAAATGCAACCTCGCACATTATTACAAGCACGTAATGCACCAACGAACGAGCAATGTGACGCTCAGAAGAAGCAGTGAACGTCCAACTAACGTACGTACGTCCCCCTATCTGAACGAGGTATAACTTTTGTGCGAAAACATATGTACAGGGTGGTTTTTTTCTCCTTTACGATTTTGATTGTCAATTTCAACGGGTTACTATGCACTGATTTCGCTCAAATTTTGCCCATATATTCGCGAGCGTTTGCCATTTACTTGGTAAAAATTTCCAGTTGAAATACTGCACTGGTAGTGAGAAATACAGCAGAGAAAAGGAGATCACAATTTTTCAATTTTTTCACAATAGTTTTTGACTACTGCTACAATTCTTCCAACAAAATATCGGAAAACATGGCAAATGGCAATACTGCTGCATTTTTCGAATGGTAATCGGCTTTGGATTGTCTTTGTAGATCTTTTTCCTTCTTTCCACCACCAGAAAGAAGTCAGGAGTCATCAAATCTGGTGATTATGGCTCATCAGCTGATGATGCAGCACTGATGAGGCGCGAGCACCACCGATGAGAAATGAGACCAAAAAAATCTCCAAGCAATGCCACCAACACTGTCAATGTTTTTTTGTCCATTTAGGGCTTAGTTTTCATCTTGCTGTTTTGCTCTTAGGAAAGAGCCGTTGGGATCCAACAAACGTCTTTCAATCATTTAGCAGTAAAAAGTGGGTAGAAAAAGCTCGAAATTGCAAGTTTGGAAGGAAGAAGATAATTCTCACTACCAGTGCAGAATTTTAACTTTAAATTTTTGCCAAGTAAATGGCAAACGCTCGCGAATATATGGACAAAATTTGAGCGAAATCGGTGCAGGGTAACCCGTTGAAATTTTCAGTCAAAATCGTAAAGGAGAAAAAAACCACCCTGTAGTTATAGTCTGGCCAATAGCAGTTGGTACTTGGACTCAAGGCGCGTTGCTTAAAATAGATTCACAAATGCGGATTTCTGTCCACGCTTCGTGTACTCCTATTTAGCAGAAGTACATGCAAGCTATGCAACTCGCCTTGAGTCCAAGTGCCAACTGCTATTGGCCAGACTATAGCTGTCAAGCAAGCAAGCGAAGTCATATGCCAAAGAATAATCTGCGAGAGTAATTATGTACGCTATGATCGCGTGATGGTACGTTCACATAAGCGGCGCACGCCGAGTGCCGCATGGACTTCTGAAAGTCAGCGAACGCACCGGAAGCTACGTCGAGAAATAATAATGGCTCAATCACGAAGAAGACATACGCTGAGCGCACGCTCGCTTGACATAAAAAGGCATGGACAGCCATGAATGCGCCGGGTGCATTTATCTCACATGTGAATGAGCCATAAAATTTGCACAATGGCCGCGTCCGTCCGATTTGAATGGGCCATACAAACTGCTGCGTCCGCTGCTAATTTTTACCTCCAATGTGAACCTACCATGACGTGAAAAGGCCCAATTTGCCCTCTCAACCCCATTCCTACCCTTTTGTTCCCCCGCGACCAGTCGCTTCTTCTCTTCTTCCTCTCCCCCGTCCTGCAATACAGCAGGGAGTTGAAGCTGTTCTGAAATTTCCTCCTCGCCCTCGGTTTTAATAATCGCCGTGGCTGTCGTTGAACTACAGCTGGAGGATATGCAACTCGTGCTAGTATTCGCCATGACATCGTAGCAGCCATTTTCCTCCTCCTCTTCCCCGTAATTTTCTCCTCCTTCCTTTGAGCCCAGTTTCTCAATCGAATCTCTTTTCGCTTTTTCCGCCGCCGCCAAAATCATGCGATTCAGCAATTCTTCGCCTTCAGAATCAGAGGAATCGCTGCAATCGTTTTCGTTGGTGTCAAAATCATCATCTTCTTCTTCGTCATATTCTTCCATCTGAGCCTCCTGTTTGATGCCGATTGGCTGCCGTTTTAGCTCAGTGTTTCCGTCGTTTTCCGCACGCGTCGCTGCTGCCGCAGGTTTCGTGATTCGCTTTTCTTCGCTGCCAAACTGTTCCTCTTCATCCTCCTCTTCGATTTCAAAATCCATGGTTAGTTTTCGGCCTCTTCTGGTAGGCCTGAAAAAAAGGAAAAAAATATGACTTTATCTCCTTGTTAGGGCAATGAAAATGAGGAAATAAAGAATAAAACTTACCCCTTATTCTTGACAAGCTTGATTTCTAGGCCTGGAAACGGGAAGAAACGAGCAAATTCCGCGACGAGATGACCCGAATAGAGCGACCGTACCATCCGCGAACCATTTTCATCACTGGCGAAACGAAGTTGAACGGCTTCGAAGTGCAAGAACTCGTAAACTGTCACACGATTTTCCCGTCATTTTGAAAACTCTTGATCTTTTTGATACTAAAAGTTTTTGACTACACGCCGACATATGCCATATTTACGTTGACCATATTGCACTGAAATTTTTCCACAGCCAAAGTGACCATAATTTTCCGTGTCGGCGGCAAAGTTGGTAAAAAATGTTTTCTACTATGCAAGGTAAATCATAAATCTAAATCACAACCCGTTGGTTACACAGAACACACATGACATATACCATACTGTACATCATCACATATGACTGGAAGATGGAAATATGTCTTCCTGTTCCAAGGTGTTGAGTCGTCTTGTTGCTTCTTCGCCTCGTTTATTCTCAAAATGACCAGTAGAAGTTTCAGCTGTACAACCACTGGCAGGTGGGACTTCATGTGAGACAATGGCCATGGCATCCTCTTTTCTGGTTATGCGTTCTTGCTGACGACGACGCCAGAGGTAATAGGCTCCAGCTGTCACGGCCAGAAAAATTGTCAGGACTATCAGCGGTATGTAAATCTGCGGATTCCATGGGAGAGAATCATCCACAAACTCGTTGCTGGTTTGTCCACTCACAATTACAGCAAGCACAAGTACCAAACAGAAGCAGGATACAGCCATTGGGTTGAAAAGTTTGTTTTGCGCGGAGAAAATTATTATTTTTTGTAAAATAATGGAGAATTTTTCAGAGAATTTATTTTATTTTGTACCGACAGGCTGTGCTGTATGTCACATGCTGAAGGAAGATGACACTGGTGGCTCTGGCATCGTTGATGTTTCAGTCCTTGAAAATTTGCCACGAAGATATGCGGCATTACATACACGTTGATTGCGTTGTTCGTTGTGCTGTACTGTACACACACATACTGTGCGGCACTGTACATACTGTACAGCATGTGCATGACAAGACAAACTTCAGACTTCGACTTCACTTCGGTGCGTTGTGTGTGCTGTGCCGTTGTACACTGCACTTTTCTTCTTGATTGACTGCTGCAGTCACAATGCACCGATGCAAACAAGTTTTCGCTTTCTTTTTGCAAAATATACGTAAACGTACTTACTGTATGTTCTTGCAAGCGGAAAATCTAATCATGTGCTGTAATTCGTATGGGAAAAGATCTGCAACCGTTGTGATGAAAAGGAAGCGATTGCGCAATAGTATCCGTTCCAATATGCACTTGTACATGTCGCTTGACCACGATTAGGCTCTGCGGCTCTCGGATTGACCACGGCCATCAGTGAGGAGCAGATATATTGGGTGGTGTTTTCGAATTGTTGGATACTATACTATGTACATATGTACAGTAGAGTACCTACATACTACACTACATACTTCTCTTACGCCAATTGGGCGGACGAAGTTGTCTGAATAAAGATATTTGATTGATTTGAAGTCGGCGCAATCGTCGACGCACTCTTTCGTCGCACTGAGTGCGGCAAGCGTCCATACAGAAACTTATCGACTGCGACGACTATGGCGAGATCTCATGGTCGCAGTCGGTGAGCTTCAGTACGAAATGGATAAGCTCGCTGCACTCAGTGCGACATGATTAGTACGAACGGAGTGCGTCGACGATTGCGCCGACTTCGCCCGCCCAAGTGGCGTAAGGTTAAAAGATCGACCCACAATCGTCATCATGACAATACCATTCATTACAGGGTACAGAAAACATACGTAGTACGTACGTATGTCAAAGAAAAAAATTAAGCATAAACACGCTAATTACAATTCTGTCTCGATCACTGCCGTCGCGACCGCTGTACTTGGATTTTTCCTCCCACTCCTCGTGGCAGCCATCTTGGATCGGAAGCTGTCGACGCGTACGCGACCTTTCGACACACTCTCCAACGATCTAGACCGGTGCACTTCCCCGACTTTTGTTCTCTCGTCCTCAACATTGCGTGCGCCTTGCGGCCCTTCCTCTGTGTATGCAGCAGTGGTCATGCCTGTTTCCTGTTGCATCCTTCGATTAATTCGAATGAACAACTTGGCATCTTTAAAACTGTCCTGCGTTTGCGCCGCTCTCAGTCGACGGTAAGACCAACATGGGCCGATGATCAGGGATATTTGAACGGAAAACGAGGCGAGGTAATAGACCACGCCAACGACTGTCTCTTCCTCCGGCGTTATAATCCCATCTCGGCGATTTATTTCATTTTCTTGAGCAGGTGTCGATTGGCCTCTGATCCCGAACAAGATTGCGTAAGGGATCATGGCGAGAAAGCTGCTCAGAGTGAACAAGATGGCGTTGGGCAGAAAAATTAAGTTGATGTCTGCGGCCTGCGTTAGCTCCATCCCCGTATGCAGATCTGAAAGGAGTTTGCTGGCGCGCAACGCGCGCAATTTGCGCCGCATCACGAGTAGAGTCCAACAGAGCGCGCTCAACGCGGCCAAATAGAGCACGGCCGTGGCCACGCAAGTCGCGGCCAAACCGCGCACAGCGCTCGAATCCTCCATCATCCCTACGAGATATCCCATCGATTCGCATTGTCGTTTCCGTTTCAGAATGGTTTCGGGGTCCATGGACACGAGAGAAGACGCCACAGCTAAAGCGGCCAGTAGCCACGGAACGCAAATGACTAGTTTTTGCGCTTTGGGGCCCAGGGTGACGAACTTCTGTAGTCGCACACTGCGCCAGGTTTCCCAAGCGCGACAAAATGAGATGACGAGGAGGCTGGAAAAGACGGTGAGAATCTGGGCTGGGGTTACCACTTCTCTCATCCAGTAGCAGAAGAATGGACGGTGAAAAAGCAGACAAGGAGACGCCAACGGGACTAGAACGTCTGCCAGGAGGAAGAAAACGCTCGACACCGTGCAACTGAGGCCGGCCAAACTGTGAAAATGGATCTGAAGGAAGCCGAAGCGCTGGAAACTCGAGCGAACCTTCCAAAGTCTGCGCGCCAACCACAGGTTGCACAGGCCACCCATCAGCTGCAGCATGCACAAGGTGCAGTTGGCCAAGAGTCTCGCGCCAACGTTGGCCTTAAATTGGTCTGGGTCGCAGGTTCTAGCTTCTTCGGCTTGAGGTGCGGTCCTGCTGGTCATGCCGCAAGAATTCAAGACTTCATGTCTGTCTACTCAGTGCTACAGATGTTCCATTAAAAAACCAGCATAAAAGCTGTGTGTCCAGAGAATGTCTCCAGAGTAACTGGCGAATATCAGTTCATTTTGTTGCTAAGAAAAATGTGTCGCGTAGGCGGGATAATGGCCTTCATAAACCTACCGTACATACATACCCTACGTAAGTAAGTACAGTACGTAGTCTGACAGAGAGTATAGGAAGTGACTAAGGCTCTGTGGGCCCAACTTTTGCAAGTTCAGTAAGAATATAACGTGTATACCTAGACGTATGTATGCGCTTATTGATGTTTTAGAAGTACGTGAAAAGCAATTTTTACTCTTATTGACAGTCCATGGATCTCCACGGACTGTCAAGAAGAGTAAAAACAGCTATTCGCGTACTTCTAAAACATCAATAAGCGCATACATACGTCTAGGTATACACGTTATATTCTTACTGAACTTGCAAAAGTTGGGCCCACATGGCTAAGTCGCTTTGAGGATTTAAAGTGATTTCCAAGAAAGCGATCCGTAGTCTTCTTTTCAAATCTTTATGTTAGTTCGTTATTCGGTATAGGGTTAGTATATTTTCGTCGGATAAGCTTGCCGACAGAGATTTTCATTAGCACTGTATAGAGTCCGCCTCCGCAGATTACAACGTGAAATACAGTAAGTATCCTAGAGCTTTCACACAGGTTCGAGCAAGAATTCATTAAGAGACGTTTTCTGTAAGGATTGAGAGTAGCCTGTAGTATAGGCGGAAGGGGGGGTACTTTTTGTGAATCGAGATAATATGCCTATCGGATTCCCCATCAAAAACTGCATATGTTGATGAAGTTTTAGGAAAAAATTTGTTCAGGCATCATCGAGATATTCAAGGGTAAAGGTGGGCAGGTCGCATTTTTGCCGTTTTTCAACGTTTTTAGCCATATTTCAGCAACCGCAGGGCATAGAGAGCTACAATTTGGCGTGAGGAAAGATCCCATAGGGACCCAAGTCTGGACCAATTTTGAGCCCAATCGGCCACCTGTGTGGCGAGATATAGCGTCACAAAGTGCATTTCTATATATTTTGCACCTGTTGCAAATTTAGTTTTTTGAATACCACGGCGCGAATACATGCCCTGCACGGGGTAAAATTTTGACAACAAGTAGAAAAGGGTTAGGCCTAAAAACTTTAGTACTACCGCAAAAAATCTCTATAATTGGAATTGGGACTACAGTCCTCTCGAATAGTGAAAAATGCAGCAAAAATTTTCCCGCCTTTTTTATTTTTCAAGATAAATGAGCAATGCCACTGAAACATTTTCCTCGTAAGTAGCATATCTTATGTAGAATTTTATGTAGATTTCAAAAATAAAATTGCTTTTCCAAAAAAATTTAACCCTTACCCAAAATTCACAAAAATATACTACTTTTGCAAAATTATATGCTAGGGGTTAAATTTTTTGGGAGAAAGAATTTTATTTTTGAAATCTACATCAAATTCTACATAGGATAGGCTACTTTCGAGGAAAATGTTTCAGTGGCATTGCTCATTTATCATGAAAAATAAAAAAGGCGGGAAAATTTTTGCTGCATTTTTCACTATTCGAGAGGACTGTAGTCCCAATTCCAATTATAGAGATTTTTTGCGGTAGTACTAAAGTTTTTAGGCCTAACCCTTCTCTACTTGCTGTCAAAATTTTACCCCGTGCAGGGCATGTATTCACGCCGTGGTATTCAAAAAACTAAATTTGCAACAGGTGCGAAATATACAGAAATGCACTTTGTGACGCTATATCTCGCCACACAGGTGGCCAATTGGGCTCAAAATTGGTCCAGACTTGGGTCCCTATGGGATGTATGGGTGTACCAAATTGTAGCCCTCTAAGCCCTTCGGTTGCTGAAATATGGCTAAAAACGTTGAAAAACGGCAAAAATGGGACCTGCCCACCTTTACCCTTGAATATCTCGATGATGCCTGAACAAATTTTTTCCTAAAACTTCATCACCATATGCAGTTTTTGATGGGGAATCCGATAGGCATATTATCTCGATTTACAAAAAGTACCCCCCTTCCACGTACTATGCAACCGCTACAGAAAACGTTTCTTAATTAACTCCTCCTGTCCTCGGCGAATTCGACGGCCGTTTTGTTGCCGTTTTCCAGCCGGAAAACGGCTGTTACGGCCTCAACGGCCGTTTTTTCGTCGTTTTTTATTTTTCGTCGCTCCGCTCCGCACTACCATATGAGCGGAAGGAGCGAAGAGAATCAAAACTGGTAACCTTCTCGCATGTAGGCAAATCGTGGCCAAAAATCCCTGATATCACAGAAAAACGAAGGAATAACAAATTGTCGCGTCTCCTACCATTTTCGGGGGTTCGGAGCAACAAAAAAACGGCGTAAGCGACGGCTAGTATCCTGAGATAATTCATAAGCTGTGGTGTAATCTAGAATTTCAACTTTAATTGGCCCCGCAGCGATTATTTTAATGAAGGTTATGGCCCGTTCACATCGGACACGTACACGCCGGGTGCGCGTGTAAATGCTCAGCGTGTCCATCCATGGCTCATCGCAGTGCAAAATGGCATGACGTACATTGGCCTACATTAGAAGTATATGCATAGGTACCATGGATTACATAGGTACATACACGCATGTACGTACAGGAAAGATCTACATCTAGTATGTACGTATGTACTATGTACCGTAGTTACGTACGTAGGCACTCGACAGATACCTATACATAATATGTAACTGAACCTTTCATCTAATCTTATAGTCTTGCTTTTACGTTGTATCGTTGTACCAAAAGCTAGAGTATGTATGTATGTACTACAGTATGATAATTACAGTGGAAGCTTTTTGGTGAATCAGGTTCCCCTTCGTATGTATGTACTACATACGTGTGCTTTCCGGCCTGGGATATCGAATCGAAGAAGCCGGATTTATATTCTGTTGCAACCTCTACTACCGGCTGAAAGAAAGCAAACATAGCAAGATACACACACAAAGCAGCCAACACCAATGCACACAAAGCCAGCCTGACAATCCATTTCATATGACACCGACGGTACATAATACATACCGGTAGGTAGAGCTTGCTCAAGTTTGTGCCCTTCCTCTGTTTATTATACACTTTTGGCTTGGCCTCAAGCAGGCCAGGCGGCTAAAAAAGTTGTGACAGTGTGTCGCGGAAAATAACATCTGATTCAAGTAAGGGCCAAACGCGGACAACAGAAGTATGGGCTGTATCGTCGGATTTCTGTACCTGATCATGATTTTCGAAGGCATCACAATAGGAGCTGCGCTGTGCATGCTCATCATCACTGCATTGGACGATGTGAAGCTACAGGGCAGCAGTTTGCAGTTTCAGAAGAATTTACCGTTGGAAGAAATTCTCATCTTGGCCTACCTGGCGAGTTGCGTCCTGTTGGGCCTTCTGAGCTTGTTCTGCCTCAGCTGTGGCATACAGCGAAAGAGCGGCGGTTGGCTCGGAGTGTATCTGCTGTGGCGATTCGTGTTTACGGGAATGACCATTGCCCTCTTGGTCTACCTGTGCATTTGGATGCCTCAGCGGAATTACCAATTCCGGCAACGAAGCTTTGATTTCAACGTAAACGGCGGTGCGAACTTCCGTACTGGCGGAAGCAATAACGGCGGCGGTCTATTCAGCAGTAGCGGGCAAAATGGCGGAAGACTAAATTTCAACCTCAATCTGCCCAACAATAATAACAACAATAGAGGAGGAGGAGGAAGCGGCTTCTTCAACAGCAATAACCCACGACCTCCTAGCGCCAATTTCAACTTCAACAACAACGGAAATAACCAACCACCGCTCTTTGGAGGTAGCAACAACGTCCCGCCGTTCAATCCACAAAGTTCGTCATTCAACAGCGGTCGTGGTGGAACGTTTAACAGCGGCGGAACGGCCGGAAACAATGGACAGTTTTTCCGACAAGACTCCTCCTTCAACAGTAACAATAACAACGGCGCAAATGGGCTGTTCAGCCAGCAACGGGGCCCCAATTCCAAGCAGTACCTCTATCCACGGATTATCCCACCTCTGGTCACGGAGGCTGCTATGGGCATACTCTTCTTCATCGTCGGATGTGCTGGAATCAGTGCTGTAAAGCGGCAACGACGATCCTCCTGACGCCTTTTGACACTCTTGAGTTGACGCGGCAGCTTACCTAGTACATACATTATGTACAGTAGCCTGTGCGAAATACGTTACATACTGTATGATTGCCGTTTGTAGGCCTACATGTATACTACACTTCTTGAAACTACCTTACCTACTACTATTTGTTTGGAAAAGTGTAAAAGTCAGCTTTCTGTTGAAAATGGAAAAAAATCAGTATTCACGTTTTACCCAGTTTTTCCCATTCTATTCCCGAATGTTTCTGAAACGAAATACGTGGGCTTGATTGTGGACTTTGATTCTATACAGTTTATATCACTCTTGCCCATGCTAAAAATAAACAATTTGATAACCGTCCCTGTACACGTATGTTATGTACGTACCTACTAGACGTACACATGTCAATGTGGTGAAAATTGAAATTCCAAAAGCAGCATCTGATATTAGTCATGGGAAATGTCAACAACGGTGTGTCGGTTTCTCAGTAATTATTTTTCAGTATGCACTGAGTCATTTTGTACCATTTTTGTATGAATCATTGCGTTCTTGACTCAAGTGGTTCAAGTGCAAACAACTTTTGCCTGTCTGACCCTGAACGAGCCACTTCTTTTGGCTGGCCGGCCACTATTCTACCGTATTGTTTTGTTTTGTCACATACGATATGCTATACCTCTGTACCTACGTACTTACTGCTGCATTGTTCTGCTTAATCATGTGCTTTCCTGAGCCAAAAAGCTCACTGATTTTGCTGGGGCTAGATCTAAAAGCTAAATGAAGAGCAAACAAAGAATTTAGCGGGAGGACAAACAGTACTTGAAGGATAAAATTTGCGACTCAATGGCTGTCATAATTTTTAAACACTTCATTCAGCCCACCCGTCACTTTGCTTGCTGCTTTCGACTTGCGAGGATGAAACTTTGATTCAAGCAAAACCAGTAGAAAATCTTCGCGTTTACAGAAAAAGCTGGTTGCACCCTATTACGCACGCCCTGTAGGCTGTACATATGCAGGTTACGTAAGGTGTCTGTATGTACGTGGACGAGACCGTCGGAGTACATAGGATGAAAGCTTACTGGATTCAGAGCGAGGGAAGCGACGCGCGCGTCAAGCCAGAAAGCCGCACATACGCACGCACGCTCATGTACAATGGCTCGTACGTAGAAGCAGAATGCGGCGATTACGTTGGTGTTAAGGGTGACAGACAACCGGATTCTGCAAATACATACGTACGAAGCGACAAAAAACTGAAAAGACGCCCCCAGCCAAACCGACTGCCTATAAAGCGACAAAGGTCACGAGTCGCGGCGAATTGAGCGGGAAAGAAGAACCGAATCAAAACCGAATAGAAAGAAAGAAGAACGACCGCCCAGTCCATTGATGATGAAAGGAAGGCTTCCATTTTCGCATTTAGGGAAGTCTGGGGTAATTCTGGTCTAATAAATATTTAGGCTTAGGCTTAGGCTTAAGTTTAGGCTTAGGCTTAGGCTTAGGCTTAGGCTTAGGCTTAGGCTTAGGCTTAGGCTTAGGCTTAGGCTTAGGCTTAGCCTTACTCTTGAGCGTAGATCTAGTGGGATATGTACGTACGTACGTAGGTACCACATTGGCACAATCAATACATGGAACCGAGGTGTAATGTAAGATAAAAGGGTAGGATAAAAGGATATATTTACCCCGCGCTACCCTTACTGTTGAATTGGCACGCTAACTGTGGTTATTCAAAAGTTGCCGCTGGTTGCGTAGACAGGTGTGTGCATTGAATACTACACTTTACTTAACGAACATACCGTACGTTCGGGCGCAAATTGAGCAAAAATTTTTACTTTTTCTTTCTATTCTTTTGTTCCGATGACTAGGGCGCCTCGAAGGCGGGTGGCACTCCACGAAATGTGCCAAATGTACGTACGTACCGTGGGTATTGTATTGTACCTAGAGTGTTATTTGTTGCTTTTAGCTCAGCCAGCCAAGGCCTCTTGGCACCTGTGGCAGGCAGGGCAAAGAGCAAGCTTCGCCCCCTGACGAAACAAAAGGGCGCTCGCACGTACCAGCTTTTAGCAGACTATTATTGTACAATATACGTATACGTACGTATGTGCATTGTTCAGCCACGTCGTATGCGCGAGTAATTGGCGGGCGTATCTTTCTACTCGATTTGTTTGTTTGTCGTCGATGAACTGAAACCGAATCTTTCAGACCACCCACCCCGTAGGGTGCCTTATTGTCGCCTACACTACATTATATGCGTAACCACTACCAAGAAATAATAAAAGCCGAGCTGAGCTCAATTCACGACTAGAATACCGTGCGAGAATCTTGAGACTAGATCGTTTTTCTTTCTTTTTGTGATCGACTGTTTTAGGTAGTGTTGGCAAACATGGGCGCGTGTTGCGCTTCCGCTATCATTTTCTTCTTATTCATGGTGATCATTATCGAGGGGATGACCATTGGTGCCGCCTTGACCTTGCTCATTCAGACGATCGTCCATAATCTGCAGGAACTCGAGAAGGATTCCAATGTTGAGATGCCATTGGAGCAGATCCTGCTGCTGGCCTACCTCGGTTCCTGCGTACTCTGCGGTATTCTCAGCCTCCTTTGGCTCTGCGTCGGGCTCTGGCGGCGCGCCACCGTCTGGGTCTCCCTCTACCTGATCTGGCGTCTAATTTTCACCGGGATGACCATTGCCATGTGCGTCTACCTGTGCGTCCGAATGCCACAGAGAAAGCTGCCAGCGCCGCTGGAAGGCCAACCCGACAAAACTTCCCCGGAATACCTCTACTGGAGGATCATACCGCCGTTAGCCACGGAGGCAGCTCTGGGCATCTTCTTCTTCGTCGTTTGCTGCATAGGAATCAGCGAATTTCACAAGCACAAGAAGCTGAGGCAACGGCGTCGATTGGACCAGATGTGGGCCACCGCCAACTTGCAATCCGGCGCCGGAGGAGCGACGGACTACTACTACTCTGCGGTGAATCCGTACGCGAGCAACGGCTATTACTATTCTACGCAAACTGCGCCCTGGGCCTTGGCCGGCTCGTCGCCCTATTATCGGACTGACCCCGAGCTCAACGGAGGCGTACATCATGCGTCGAATGGATCGCGATTAAGCAGTAACGGAGCGGCGGCGGCCGGAAGAGGAGATTACGGAAGAGATCGGAAACAGCAGAGGCTGAAGAGAGAACGACAACCGAGTGCCGAGTGGTAGAAAGAAATTGATCCAATGCCTCTGAAAATCGTTCCCAACTTTATAGCGGATGAATGAACTGAACTATACTTACTGTATTGTATGTACAGAGCCTGCTCTATGCATGTACTGTATGTACGGTACATGTACATATGTATGTATGTTGGTAACACACGACTTGGCATAACGTAGGGGATATGGCCCATTCACATCAGAGATCAGAGACGTGCGCTGAGCGCACGCCTACAGTAGCGCACATCGGGCGTATATACGGCGAGCGCGTTCATGCGCCGGGTCGCTCAGCGTGTCTATGGATCGGCGCAATGCAATAGCATCGACAACCATGGCAACGCTCGGCGTACGCCGGGAATAACTTCTTTTCGATGTGAACAACGCCATAATGTCGCGCGATTACCCAATCTTTGGTGAACCGTATATTTAGTTTGCATTTTGATGACGAACTTCTACACCATTGTACAACTACTGTATACATACGTACACAAACACTAACAACAAAATAAACATATACGGTATCAAATAAATACTGCCACAACGTAAACTTGGCAGTGCATAGGGCCGTATCAGATGTCAAAAAAAAGCAGTGGCCACCAAATCATACTGTACTTCAAAGGACGAACGAACAGTATAAAAATATGAACAATATTCGATGCAAAATAGGAGAATTATGTACAATATACATACGTATAGTAGGTATGTGTCACGGACGAATAAAATTGTGCACTGAATTTTGAACTTACAAACAAAAAGACATCCCAGAAAGGAAGAGAACAACTCAAACAAAAAACACAAACACCCCCCCCGCAAACGCAAACAGACGGAAACAAGCCAAAGAAAGCAAGGGACGCGGCCAAAACGACTCGTAATCCAAAATGTTCAATGTCAACAGCATCGCAACAAAATAGGAGACAACAAAATAATAAATTAAAAAATCTATTTTACATAAATATGGAACACAAAATAGAAATCTGCTCCGTCCCTCCCGCGCAATGCAAATTCACTCTTCACTTCCCTTCTGTTTCACAAACGGAGCCACAGTCCGCGTAAAATAATTCCTTGACGTTGCCCAGCACGTCAGCCAGCTGCAGTTCAGGTGCTTCCCCATTCGCCCCACTGCCTCCGTTGTTGCCTCCATGCCTGTACTGTCTAGCCTTCAAAGGGACGGAAGACAGAGTCAAATAGATCGAATACTGATGCCTGCCAACCTGCCACGCGTGAAACTTCTTGCAAACTTCCTCCCCGTCCGTCTCCTTGTACATTTCCAGTATGCAATGCCCGTTGACGGGCTCCACCAGGCAGAAGTACACGTCCAGCATGCGCCCGCTCTCCTGCGCAGAAATGTTGTAGCGCAGCTCCAAGCAGTGATTCTCCGACAACATTACTTCTCCGGACTTCAGGTAGGTTCGACCGTCCGCCCCTGATATTCGCTCCAGCCCAACGGTACCCGACAGGTTTCTGTGGGCTAAAACGCATAAATACGTAGGTGGGGCCCCTTATTTATTTATCAATTTTATTTAGGCCTATTTTGTTTATTTACTTATTTATTTATTTGTTTAGCCTATTTATTTATTTACTGTAAAGCTTCGTGTATAACCCCCGGGGGATAAAAATCGTTAGTCGCCGATTCGAGGGGGTTATACACGAGGGGGGTTATACAAGAGACCAAGCAAAATGTGCAGAATCATCACCACATGCTTATTTTGCTTTATTTGCGCGTTTTAAAAATTGTGGTTAGAGGGGGGATAAAAATCGTTAGTCACCAAATAGGGGGGTTATACACGAGGGGGGTTATATTCGAAGGGGGTTATACACGAAGCTTTACAGTATTTATTTATTTATTTATTTATTTATTTATTTATTTATTTATTTATTTATTTTAATACATGCAGTTTTGATGCAGATGTCCTTGCACTGTTTCAGTGACTGGAATCGATTGAGTGACTGGCCACACCCGCTGTATCGAAATCCTCTGCATCGATGTTCAAGAGGATCGAAGTAGAAGAGTAGCTGCTCATTCGCGCATCCGTATCCTTCGTCCAGTGGACCAAAACAGTCAGCTACAATTACAGACAGATACCGATCGGATCAAGAACAGAATGCGGCAATCAGGTAAAAGCGGGAACATCCATAGTCTGGCCAACAAGAGTTCGCTATGGGACTGAAGTCGTATTGCGTATAGCACAATCACAAATGCGGGTTTCTGTCAATGCTGCATGTTCTCTTGTACTGCAGGAGTACATGCAAACTGCGCAATACGGCCTGAATTCCACAGCGAGTTTCATATTCTTGCTTACGGTCTCCTTGAAGTTCTGGAGGAAAAGTTGCATTCTCTGTTGTCAGTGCCAATTCCTCCGTCCATGTGTCATTTGTCAGCTGTGTGTTTCCTGAGGATAATAATTAATAACATGCTGTACATAGGCCTGTATATATTCATATTTCAAAAAATCTACTCTAAATCTAGTCCGCTATGTATGTACGTAAAATAGTGGGGTAAGACTATTATTACCGTTTAACGCCGTAACGTGTAGTTTACCTGAACAAAGTAGCGGGATCAGGAAACACAAAACCGCGCCGAAGTAAAATATTTTCCGCATAATTCTGCCACAGAGGTCAGGTACTATAGTTTCTGTTCACCCGTTGTTCGCCGATGTTATTTGTTATTGTTTTGTTTCGCAGCTGAGAGGGAGTTGAACTCGTGATTGTCTTTTCTGTTTATTTATACGTGAGAAACCTGAGTCAGCAAGCATCGGCTTCCGAAATATTACATTACACCTCGTGCCACCCACGCCGTTTTGGGCGTATAATCAATCAAGTTTTTCGCTCGAGTTTGATAAAGATAACAAGCACACTGACTCTGGCCCGCTAGGCATTCAATAGTAGGCTTAGAATAGGAATAGCGTACTGAAACTTTTTCTTGGCTCGTGACTCACACACTTTTGCCCGGCTTTCTGGAAATTGCCGCCGGGCGTAAAAACAACACAACCAGATGAAACAAACAACATCCGGGGAGGGAAATGAGCAAAAGCTGTGGTGCAAAGATTGGCGGCTTTGCTGTTCGCACATACATAATCAACTAGTCTGCGCTAGTACAAAGCAATCTCGATGCCTAGGTACTGTAGGACAAAGACGGACAGTGGAAAAATTAGACATTATGCTTTTTTCCGCCATTCAGCTCTCCCAAGAGTTTCCGCTCCGGATTTAGCAGGGAGGATTAGTCCGTGTCTACAGAGTGTCTCAAAATAAACCGAACACTTTTCCGTGCATGTAACTCTGGAACCACACGTTAGATTTCCATGCAGTTTTTTGTATTTAGTAGCCAAGGCTTCAACTTAAATGTGTACAAAATTGCAACTATTTTCTCCTCATACTTCGGAAGTTGCGATGGTTTGAATCTCAAAGCTCAAAATCAACGTTTTTCTTCAGTATGGAGAAAAATTTCGGTCTTAATTTTTCAAAATACCCTGTTCCATGCGTTTGCTATGGTGCATGCTATGGGATAATGCATGAGATACAGATACACATTTTCTAGCATTTTGGGACCTCTTTTTTCATTACGAGACTAATTTTATCTTGGACCCATGCACAAAAGACCCCTAAATCGGCACTAACAGTTCGAAAACCCTCGTTTTTGACCGCCGGAGAAAGAAGGTGTTTGAGCACCTTCCACTGGGCCTACAAAGCTAAAATTTTGTACACATCTAAGTTGAAGCCTTGGCTAATAAATACAAAAAACCGCATGAAAATCTAACGTGTGGTTCCAGAGTTACATGCTCGGAAAAGTGTTCGGTTTATTATGAGACACCCTGTATATTGAGCGTAACCCCCGAGTCGAAACCACGCGTGTTTTTTTCAGGCGAAACGCCCAACAGCAGCGAAACGAAGCGGAAAGGAAAAAAGAAAAGAAGAGAAGATTTTTCCTTTTCTTTTCCGCTTCGTTTCCTGCTGTCGGGCATTTCGTCTGAAAAAAACACGCGTGGTTTAGACTCGGGGGTTACGCTCAATATAGGCACGGACTAATCCTCCCTGCTAAATCCGGAGCGGGAATCCGGAGTCGGCACGTCGGCAGCCGCAGTGAGTAAACGACCAGTTGCACCGGTCTAAGATCTGACTGCAAAATACACGATGTCCTGCTTCTCCTTTCTGGTTTTACCCCACAGTACCCGATATGCAGGAGAAGCAATACTGGTGTATCGAATGTTCGGCTTGTACTTGCGTCATACAAGCGTATGGAATGCGCCCCTGATGCGCGCATAAACAAAAGCCGTACGTTGTTGGTGAAAAGTGACAAAGGCGCCGCGTTTTCTGGCAGCTTTTGCCGGCGCGAATTAATTAATCGGGGACAGCTGACGGCATTCGTTGCCCCAAAGGGTCCATTTTATTCTGTGCCCGCCAGCTTTTACCCTTAAACCCGAGGCCAGCGGAGGCCACAAAAACTATGTCTATGGAGTACCTAACGGTACCTATAGGACGCAGGAGAAAGTAATGATTTATCCTGGCCAGTTGTCCAATTCGACTAGTGGAGTTTTCTCATTGTTTGGGAGAATAAGACATCATCCTTCTTAGCAAGTGTTGATGTTTGCAGAAAACAAACTGCTCCGAATGCTTGTGACTTTATTATCGCAATTTATTGGAGTTGTACACGTACGTATTACAGTACGACTTTAGCAGGTCTTATTGGCTTCAGCAGATAACAAAATTGTTCCATAGACAGAAAAAATATGCAACGTAATTTGGCAATACCTGTACCAAATACAGTATAGCTTCTCCAAAAAATATTCTACGTACATTTTCAAAGACTATTCGCCTAATTCAGGGGTATCTTGTAATGTCACTTGAAGGCTGGTTTGACCAAATTCTAGCATGACAATATCAGTATTAAACTCTGAAGTAGGGTTGAACAGTCTTGGTCCAGGTATGTATAGAGTCCTTTGAGGTCCATGCCCCACCCAGTAGCGACCAAGGTTGAAGCTGCCGCGATTAATGAAAGCCACTCCCCTGCTCCAACCCTAAAAATACTGCAACAAACCGTGTTAGTGTACGGTACTGCACTGTGCACATTGGCATACGACCAATATGCTGTTACATTACTTCACCTCTGTGTTGAGAAATGTGTCAGGTGGAAGAAACGGCTCTAGTTGGAGTGTGCTGGTAGCTGCGCGCGCTACAACAACAGGAATGCGATACAGAGCAGGTTCCTGCTTCTGGCCTTGACCTTGAAACGTGTTTGAGTCGATCAGCTTCCATTTGTGCTCATTCTCATAAAGTTTCTTGAAGAAAGCGCGGTCAAAGTCAAGCAGGATTGGAGACAACTTTGCCTCCGGAAAGACTGCAGGCTGCTGATTGTCATCAATCCAAAAGTCGGCAGAAAATAATCCCTTGTTTTGACCATCAAAACTATCTTGATGACCAATGTTTGTTCTGCCCATGTTCTCCACCATTAGATACACAAGCCTGTTGTTGCCAGATGGTCTTGTAGCGAAAATGAATTCCTGTTCTACGGGCCTATATGAACGCCCAATGTTTCGAACAGTCGTCCTGAGCACGTCATCAACAAATATCAGCATTCGATCGGCGAAGCTCACCTGAAGTAGAAAACAGAGGCGTATGTACGTACGTACGTACTGTACATAATATGTACGTACGTAGGTACATGTAGGTACTGTAGGTAATAGGAGACCTGTTCGAGGAAAACCGAGTACTAACTAGTAAGTAATTCCTGAAAGAAGCTTAGGTAATGTACCTTCATTTTTAGTTTTTTTGCGCTTCCCGGTAACTGAAGCTCATAGGCGATGTAACCAAAGTTCTGGATATGAGCAGAGTAGCTGCAGTTGGCTTTCATGGCTGCATCACACGCTTGCTCCATTGGAGCGACATGTGCATTCGCCTTGAGTGGCTGCAGACGTCGGCCATATTGCATGGCTTCCAACAATTGTATGTAACTGACTGCTCGGAAGGTGCCATACCACTTCGCAGAGGGCAGCGATTTGTCTAGCAATCGCAATTTCTCCTTGTCGTAGACGTATCCTGGAAAAGTGTCTCTGCGTACGTATGTATCAAATACGTGGTGTACCTGACATAACAGTAAAAAGTACATGTAGTATTGTTGGTACATGTGTAACAGTAGCATACAGTACTGTACATAGTACGTTTGACATGGCATGGCGGCATTGCCTTGCCCTCAAAACTTCAAAATGCAGTTACACAGACACACTTTGTAGACAGTTTGAAAAAAAACCGGGCGCTGTCTATGCTTTCGCATACTTTGTGTGGCGGTCCAGCATGAGGACCGCCACGAAAGGTAAGGTATTGCTTTTGGCGCTAAGCCAAAAAAGGTTTGTTTCAGATTTCCTTTCCAACATTCACCTCATTAGCTAGAACCGGTGAAAGGATAGGCCTTTCTCATATGTTTCCGTCTCCTCC
>JASAMW010001172.1:0-20856 GCA_030247985.1 Epsilonema sp. ZAB3_2
GCCTGTAAAAATGAATATGTATTATGATAAGATGGGTGTGGAGGTATGGGTGGGTTGGCGGAGGCGAAGAAGTGGCCAAGGGAGTGAGCAGGGCGATAAGAGATGGTAGCCAAGTGTGCGGCGAGAGTATCGGTGGCACAGGTAGGTGGGGTGGAAGCTGGGAATGGCGAGATTGTACGGAATGCGAAGATAGGCGGCTGTTTGTCCCGTCGGGCCAAACAGGATTGAAAAGCCCTTACAATTAGCATAGTAAAGATAGTGGAGAAGTCCAAACGTTATGCAAATTCATCTACTCTATTCATACTACCTAACTTTATGCAAATATCAACGATCTCGAACTACCGCATACTAAACCCAAGTTCACCGATTTATATGCATCCTGCGCCTATAGCTCAGTTGACTAAGGCGCAAACGGGTAAATTTTTCGTCCTCCTTCTCACCAGTGTATACGGTGACTGGGTTCGAATCCTTCCTCGCCCACTCCCTGTATCGATTACCTATGGTCCAGCAGCCATTTTCCAAACATATTGGGACTTCCGCATTACATTGCTGACCAGTTTGCAATTTAACCCCTCCTGTATGCTGAGATACGGCTGCTGGAGGCCCAATTTTCCCCCCACTTGCCCGCCACTTTTTTCAAAAATTCTTAGCATCATTCTACTCCATTTTCTTCGCTGATTTCGGTTTGGGGCATGCCCCTTCGATATTTTGATAAATACACCACAAAAATTGACGAAAATGATCAACTTAGCCAAAATTACCTCGTTTTCGACTATATCATGGCATATTGATCAAAATTTCGAAGGGGCATGCCCCAAACCGAAATCTACGAAGAAAATGGAGTAGAATGATGTTAAGAATTTTTGAAAAAAGTGGCAGGCAAGTGGGGGGAAAATTGGGCCTACCAGCAGCCGTATCTCAGCATACAGGAGGGGTTAAATTGCAAACTAGTCAGCAATGTAATGCGGAAGGTTAAATATGTTTGGAAAATGGCTGCTGGACCATAAAAAGGTACCTAAGGTGCATTTCCAGAGAAGCGCTCTTCAACACACTGAAGAACAGGATGAAACAAGTAGTAGGTGGGGTAGTGTGTGGGGTAATAGTGGACAGGGGTAAGAAGACGGTGCTTTTCACGAGACCTGTAGTCTGTTCAGTCAGAGGTCGTTTTGGAACTTTTGCCGCGCTGCGCAAAATAGAAACGATGTTGTGTGTCTCTCTGTTGTAGCCTACATGCAGTAGAGAATATCCAGTACATTGGCCTATTATTGACATGTGTTTTGCAGACTGTGCCAGTTCTGTTCGCCAATTGAGTCTATCAGAATCGGGTCAGTTTTGTTGTGCCTTGCTTGGAGATAAGCGATTGGTAGTGACAAGATTGAAGAACGATCCTCAGGTATTTGATGACTAGGGTATCATGGGGTAAACTCGGCCGGTTTTATTGGTGGGGTATTTATAACCCGGCAACTCACGTAGAAAGAACGGCCTTCAGTATAGGTAGGTGGCCTGGTTTACCCCACAGTACCCTGTCATGATATGTGTGTTCGTTTCAATCATCAATGTAATGCAACATAATGCTTAGGTTATAGGGTAGCGTTGGGAAAATTCGTGCACGCTATGCTGGCGGATTCACCTTTATCTAGCCAAAACTGTTTAGTTATGGCTAGGAACAAAGATAACAGAGGCAGAAGTGTACGGAGATACATTTAGAGAGCCATGTCTTGAATGAGTGGTAAAACCTCCACAAGGTGGGCGGTTTTTGTTTTTACCCACGCTGCCCTATAGGCCTATGATTATTTACGTTGCAGGTGATATGCGACCGTGATTTTGCGGATGAAAAGTTTATCGTCAGTGCTCAAATGAGCAAAAGCGGTGCAGAAGACTCTGATTCTGTGTTGCTGTTGTTCGGAGATGGACGCGTTTTGGAATTGGATGCGCCTTCGTTACGTCAAACTGGTCGAAAGTATCAACTGAGTCAAGCGACGGAAAAGCGGCCGAATATCCTTGGCTTTGGGGAATTCTGTGCGGATGGAAAAAGGCGAATGCTTTTGCATAGTCTGACATCGCTTCACGTGCTTAGCGAGGTATGTACTGTACTCACATTATGGTGTCGTGTGCCATGTTTTTACACATACCGCGACAAGCCGTTATTGTTGACAAGTCGCTCAGCTGTTGTCGGTTTGTTGACAAAAAATATATCACATGGGTGTTGTCGGCTTGTTGTTTATTTCGTCAAGAAACCAACAACACCCATATTATTCGTCAACGAAAGGACAACAAAGCGGCAACGGCTGAGCGACTTGCTGTCAACAATGACGGCTTGTCGCGGTCTGTGTTAAATGGGGTTGGGAGTAAAATCGCCATAAGGTGGGCGGATATTCTCGCATGAGCGGAATTACCCCGTGCTACCCTAGTAGTACTTTAATTTTCTTTCCAGAATGAGCAAACTTCTGTCGTGGAAGAATGGACTGACAAGTACGGTTATGTCGTCTTTGCCGACTGGTTGCAATCTGGTGATGTAGCTGTGGTAGAGGTGGATCCTCAGAAATATACCGCCTCCCTGCCTCCAGCGTTTAGCGTTCGAAAATATGGCACGGGATGATGTTAGCAGTTTGGTTCCTTCAGTGTGGGACAGAAATGAGAGGATTGACTACTGTTATTGAGTGAAAGGCTTGTTGTTTGCACTTGTTATTAGGTGTGCAAATTGTTGGTCGTTGTTTGCCTTGGAAAAGTATGTATGTATGTAGTACGAGTATAAAGAGATTATCTGACGGATTTGTGGATGCTTGGAAGAACGTGACAAACGATGGCAATATCGTGTCGTCTTACTGTGATGGGCGATTACTTTTCTGGTTGTGGTTTATGTGCGTTAGGTTAACCCCCTCCATAAGCTGAGGTGGCTGGCTAGCTACTGCCAGGAAGCTGTGTGGCATGACAATCAAGGGGTGACTGCGGCCACCTGAGATTATGGAGGGGTTAACGGTAAATTTTTGAAACGCTGATTGATCAATCATTGCTTTACAGGTTGGGCAAGATTCACTGCAATTACCAATGATCTTTACCACCTCAGCAATGGGATTATTCAGTTGGCCAAGTAAGTGGTGAATGCATAGAGAGAGAGAGAGAGAGAGAGGTGTTGCATTCGGAAGTGTAAGTAAAGGTTAGTTTTGCGCTCTCCAATCAGGAGACTGGAATGAATGCTGCAAGTCAGAATTGCACCTCCCCGCTGTGATCGCGCCGTATTCGCTACTTGCGCTGAGAATTGTGGGTGGTCGAGAGCTGACCCTCTGTTTAGTCTGTTTTTTGTTTTGTTTTGATCAACGATCCCCTCGGCATAGATCAAAAACGCTCTGGGGAAAAAGCAGGGGTCGCGACTATCTTTTGATTCGTTGTTGGCAAGTAGCGAAAAGTCCAGTGATGGGCTGCCGCTTTTGGGTTTTTTCGTATCGATTAGAGCTCATGACAATAATTGGTAGTGTCGTACCTCGTGTGTATGCACAGTAGAATGTTCGAAGATAGTTTTTTACTGTCTTCCCCAGGGTACGTCTGGGATAGCTAAGTAACCGCTACGAAAATGGTCGGAACTAGGGTGTTGCATTTTTTTCTCCTTTTCTGCAAAGAGGCTCACGTGTTTTGAATGTGTTCTGTGTATATGTTACCCATGCTTATTGCTCGCCCACTTTTTACTGCTCGCCGCTTAAGGTCTCACACTATAGATCTCTGAGCCGTGGACTCCTGTACTACTACTGAAGTATCTGGTGATATCTAATTCCAGCTGTTTTCACTTCCTGACACCATACGATCATCCGTCTGCTTGTTTTCCGTTCGCTGTTTCCGCTCCAGTCGCGCTCTCTGCGCTCGTCTTTGTACTATGCAGGGACAACTGTCTATGCATGGACTTCTTGATAAATTCGGTCCAGGCTCTCCTGAGCCAACGAAAGCGAGTTGAGAGGAGATCAAGATATCGATCGAAAGCTTGTTACACGATCTCTTTGACGCGCCATAGAGCGCCTCTTGAAACGGCCTCTCCGTGGCGCTATTCTTGATTGAAACGATAACTTTTTCAAACATGTTTTTCTTGGATAACTTTGCGTAGAGGCAACGTAGAGAGGCGCCGCAGGTACCGATCGATTCCTCTCGTCAAGACGCGTTGAATGGTGTGCCGCATGTTGAAAAATACCCAGTGGTTCCTTCGGAACACCCAAATCGCATGGTTTTTATGGTGTTCTTCGGCGTGTCGTACTGCGCCGAATACAAGAGCTTTGGCGCTGCCGCTTGGTGTACGTGTAGAGGAAGAATGATACTTTATTCACATTATGACGGATCACTTTTATCTTGCGTACAACGGCTACGACGAAGCCTCAAAGTTGGCTCCGAAACTATAGCGTGAGACCTTAAGTCTTCTTGCTACTTCTCTATGGCTTACAAGGAATCAGCACACATAATCCAGGGATGAACATATTTTCGCTACAAGAGCACATAAACTCATCCCTTGAGGGCCGTATAAAACTGAAGGGAAGTATAGGCAAGACTCAGTTTAGCTTACATCTGTGCAGATAGCTAGATACTTAAACCAAGCGTCTTTGTCATGTAAAGCTGCTTGCTTTGTTGGCCGACTGCTACACAACAAGCACACTCAGACACTAATGGTGTGGTACGCCATAATAATATTTGTTACGAACATACATTATGCAGTAGATGGTGGGAGGTGGTATTTGGTGTTTTGGGGGTATTTTGTCAATGGTAGGTGGAATGTGGTAGTTGCTTTGCTACATTTTTGAAACGTACGTATTGGCGTTATTTGGTCCACACTTTTTATTGTCAGCTATGGTTTGTGTTTATGACTTTTCATCCGAAGTAAGGCGTGTCTAGTCTAGCCGTACTGTACTGAACTGCGGGTCTACTTGGGTATGTAAATTACGGTCACGGTATTAGCCTTACACGATAGTATGGCATACTGCGGCGATGAACTTAGGTGTAATTATTTCCGAGCATTTTTATCGTACTGACAAAATTTGCACGTGATTGTAAATGCTCAGAAATACCACTGCAACTTAGCTCGTCGGGAGACAGGTTACCGCAGTAATGCCATGCTATCGCGTAAGGCTAATACCGTCGTCTAAGGCTAATAGATGCTTGGGAACCTGTTTTGTAGTCAGCTGCCATATATTGGTATGTATGCACTACCGTTTACTCGAGCGTGAGATGGTCGCTGTTCATTGCATGAATGCTTTGCTCTTCTCTTTTCTCAGAGTGCTTTTGCTTTGCATGTACATGGACGTGATAGGAAGCATTGCCTGGCTTCTACTGCGGCGCTGGAAATGTTTCTACTATTGAATTTTCATTTGCGCTATGCAGCAGCGGTGTAATTGGGCGAAATACTAAGACGCCCATCATATAGCCCGAAGATCACTCTTTTCCTGGTCCTATATAGAACGTGTCTCCTTTCTCTATGTCTTTGCTACTCTTGCGTATGTACTGTACGTACGTACTCGTACTGAAATGCCATTATTAGCTATGTACAGACGTGTACGTATACGTTGAGGACTAGAGAAGGAACTATGATTTTGCGTAGTCTTCTGGACCATCCACCCACAAAATACACCGCAGCTTCGGGTAGGGTAGTCTGGGGTACACCGACCACTATTTGGCTGAAGTTGAGTTGGAAGTTCCCCAGGTTACCCTGTTGTAGCATACTTTGTTGTAGGTACGGTGGTTACCCCAAGTTACCCAAGTGGCTTCTTCGTTGTACGTACGTAGAGTTAGTTATTGTCCCCGAGATTCCCCTTCTTCGTAAAGTACGTAGTTGCCCCCGGTTGCCCTGGCTTCTTCGGTTCTTCGTATAAGTACGTTGTACCTACTACGTAATTGCCCCAGGTTACCCTGGCTTCTTCGTAGTATGTACGTACGTAGTATGTACTTGAGTGGGCGACGGGCCGAAAAAGGGGCTTCATTCGCACGCTTTCGGATATCCATTTTCTTCATTCTCTCAGACATTCCAAATAAATGATTGTGTTAGGCAAATAGTAGTCATGTTTTTATAGTAGGCTCATCTCCACAGAATGGAGAGAGCGCATAGTAGTAGACCCACCCTTTTTCTTGTACCTACATATACGTACGTACATATGTGCTTTAGTTAGCTTTGGACTGGTCAGTAGTAGGAAACCGAATTTTGGCCGATTTAACGGCCCGATTGATAAGCCTGTGCATCTGAAGCGTAGGCAAACGTCATAGCTGAAACAATCTGTGCAGATCAATGCTTGGGGGAGGGGGGGTTGTGTGGTCCTTTGCTTTATGCTTCATGACCTCGGCTTTCCCTTTTCTTTCTTGTGCCTCTTTCTGTCTCGCGCTTTAAGGGCGCTGATTTATCTGTGAGCTTTCGCCTGGGATTGTGGCTTTGGACTGAATTCAGTAGCTATATAGTATTTAGATAGCTAGCTTATTGCTAGCCTTTTATTTAGCCGTTTGAGCTTCGGCTTTTGGAGTTTTGATACTTTTTCTTGCTGCTGTGATCTGAGGAAATATTCTGTATTCTTATTCTCGGTATGAGTCAGCAACTTGGCTTTTTTGAACGCTGTCAGAGTGTCAATTTAGCTTTACGGTACGGTCAATTTGGAGCATCGTACCTTACAGTACTTTCTACCCCTGTTGTTTCACTAATATTTTTGGTAAAAATATGTTATTGCCTGCAGCTGTGAGTCACTACTGATGTACGTACGTACACATACAGTATGTGATCTAATGAAACTGTAGGGTTCCTAATTTTTTAATTTAAATTCAAAGGTGGAGATCGCCCGAATTACAAACATATTACCGTCCTCTTTGTATTTTTTCAGATTAGCTGGACCCTGCTGGTGCCGTGAGAGTTGGTGCACATATTGACGACTGTACGTACGCAGATGTAGAGTGAGGTCATGCGCAGAAGTTGCTGCTGCTGCTGCAAAGGCGCGTTCGTCTTAACACTGCTCGATGACGACGCGCAGTCGCCATCCGCCTTCTCCTTGTGAACTTGGACTGATTAGAATTCGACCACGAGACAAGACCACGACCACGGGTGTAGTGAAACCTGCTGCTCCAGCTGATTATTCCTGGAATTTCAGGAGTCGACTTCGCTTCTGTGGAATTCCGCCTCTGCTGCTGCAAATCGCGGCCTTCGTACAACTGCTTCTGATGCAAGGTGTGTACGTGTGTGTGTATTGGCCTTATGGACCAGATGCGCTAAGCATTATGGTTTGTTGCGAGTTGACCTCTCTGTATTACTCTTTTTTCAGTGCATTTTGATAGGGTTGGAGGGGGGGGGGGGGGTGGAAAACATCTACTGGAAAGTGTAAAACAAAAGGGTCAACTCGCGACCACCCATGATTCATACCGCAATTGATCAATATGGTTCATTCACATTGGAAGGCAATGAGTCCGCTCGGTGTACGCCCGGCGCATTCGTGGATGTCCAACCCTTCGTGTGACGAGCCAGGGACACGCAGGGCGAACACCCAGCGCTTGTCTCCGATGTGAATTGGCCATTACGTACGCTCGTACCAGTGGAAACCAGAAAGGAAAATTTGCCGGCCGATGTGCCAGCAGTGAATCGAACCCTGGACCTTTCGCTCGTGTTCCAGGCGAGCGCCATAACCACTGAACTACACCCCTGGATGCCCTCATGCCGCGTTCACCAGACGTCCGTATATCCGTGCGTCCGTCCGTCCGTAATTCCGTAAAGCGTATCTAGGAGTACATGGCACACCCCAAACAACCGTTTACTCTTAGATACGTTTTTACGAACGTTACGGATTTACAGATATCTGGAGAACGCGGCATCGGTCACACAATTTCGCCTTTTGAGCTTGCAGAAATACGTGTGTGTTGCAGGTGGTAAGAGCATCTTGCAGAAATACGTGTGTGTGTTGCAGGTGGTAAGAGCATCGTTTCCTCGTCTAACGCAATGGGTGGTAACTGCGACACGGTGTTCATGAGCGGCAAAGCGCCCTCTACCGGCAACTTCAGCACTCCGCAGTGGCCGCGCGCCTATCCCAGCAACGCGCACTGTCGCTTCAAGTTTCGCGCTGCAGTGGACGAAGTGATCTGGATCAGCTGGGACGAATTCCACCTGGAGGATGCCATGCCCAGCACCGCACAGTTAGTAGGGTACTGTAGGGTAAACCCGGTCATAGGAAAATTCGGCCACCAAGCTTCGGGGCTGCATATCTCAACAATCAGTGGACTGATTGAGGCACCTTATTTTGTCAATCAATTCCTTGCACTCTCCTCTTTCAAATGAGCTACATACTTGTTTCATCCTGTCCTGCGTAATCAGAGCTAGTGGTTCATTATTTGCTGAAACAGCATGCCCAACGGAGCTTTTAGGTGGCCGTGTTTATCCTATGGCGGGGTTTACCCCATAGCACCCTGTACAGGGTGTCTTTTTTCTCTGATACGATTTTGACTGCCAATTTCAACAGGTTATCCTGCACCGATTTCGCTCAAATTTTGCCCACATATTCCCGAGCGTTTACCATTTACTTGGTAAAAATTTCGAGTTAAAATTCTGCACTGGCATTGAGAAATACAGCGGACAGAAAAGAGATCACAATTTTTCAGCATTTTCACAATAATTTTCGACTACTGCTGCGATTCTTCCATCAAAATATCGAAAAACGTGGTAAATGGGAATACTGCTGCATTTTTTCGAATGGTAAACGGCTTTGGATTGTCTTTGTAGATCCTATTCGTCTTTCCACCCCCAGAAAGAATTCGGGAGTCATCAAATCTGATGATTATGGCTCATCAGCTGATGATGCAGCGCAGCACTGATGAGGCATGACCAGCACTGGACAATCTCCAAGCAATTCCACCAACACTGTCAATATATTTCGTCTAGGGCGTTTAGGGCTTTAGGTTCCATCTCGATGAAACTAGTTTGCTCTTTGGAAAGAGCCGTTGGGCGCCAAAAAGAGTCTTTCAATCATGTGGCAGTAAAAAGTCGGTAGAAAAAGCTCGAAATTGCCGTTTTGAAAGGAAGGGGATAATTCTGAGTACCATGAAAGCATTTCACCTCGAAATTTTTACCAAGTAAATGGTAAACGCTCGGGAATATGTGGGCAAAATTTGAGCGAAATCGGTGCAGGATAACCTGTTAAAATTGGCAGTCAAAATCGTATCAGAGAAAAAAGACACCCTGTACATTACGTAGACTCCCATAGAACAAAAATATGTACACGAAACGCGGAGTAAAGTTCGTGGATGAATTTCTGTATTTCACGGCACGAGAAAAGGCTCAGAGACAACTCTCGCTAGGCGAACTTATGTCTTCTGACACAAAGGGTAACAGTATGTATGTACATGCTGTATGTAGGTGTTTGCGAGACTACGTCGAGGTGGTAGTCTTGGACTACAACAATCAGCAGCACGTCAGCGGTCGATATTGCGGTGATCAGAAACCGCCCGACTTCAAGACAATGCAACGATCCCTGGACATTATCTTCCAGTCTTCCTTCACCAAACATTACAAGGGATTCTCCGGCACCTATCAGTTCCTCAAAGAAAGTGTGTACTACTTGTTTCATCCTGTTCTTCAGTGTGTTGAAGAGCGCTTCTCTGGAAATGCACCTTAGGTACCTTTTTATGGTCCAGCAGCCATTTTCCAAACATATTGGGACTTCCGCATTACATTGCTGACCAGTTTGCAATTTAACCCCTCCTGTATGCTGAGATATGGCTGCTGGTAGGCCCAATTTTCCCCCCACTTGCCCGCCACTTTTTTCAAAAATTCTTAGCATCATTCTACTCCATTTTCTTCGCAGATTTCGGTTTGGGGCATGGCCCTTCGATATTTTGATGAAAACACCATAAAAATTGACGAAAATGATCAAATTAGCCAAAATTACCGCGTTTTGGACTATATCACGCCATATTCATCAAAATATCGAAGGGGCATGCCCCAAACCGAAATCTGCGGAAAAAAAAATGGAGTAGAATGATGCTAAGAATTTTTGAAAAAAGTGGCGGGCAAGTGGGGGGAAAATTGGGCCTACCAGCAGCCGTATCTCAGCACACAGGAGGGGTTAAATTGCAAACTGGTCAGCAATGTAATGCGGAAATCCCAATATGTTTGGAAAATGGCTGCTGGACCATAAAAAGGTACCTAAGGTGCATTTCCAGAGAAGCGCTCTTCAACACACTGAAGAACAGGATGAAACAAGTAGTACGTTGCAATGCAATGGTGTTTTTTCTTTACCAGTCCAGATCAGCCCCATCCCTTTCTTTCAGTCATATAGCCAGCCGAAACATCAAACACCTATAGCCAAACATAAAAAATACCCAAATGCATAGCCCAAAAAATGCCCAGATGCATTGCGCCCCTCCCCCCCCCCCCCCCTATGCATAGCCCCAGGGGGTGAGGAAATGCACTGGTAAAGACGGTAGGCTGAGGGTGACCCGAATTTCCCCACGCTACCTATAATATATATTTTTGTGTGCAGAAGACGTGCTGCCGCCGCCGAGCGTGTATCCGGGCGTGTCGGACCCGGGGCTGAAGCAGTGCGGCGGCTTCGCGGCGGGCAGACACGGCGGCGTCCTCACGAACCCCGGCTACCCGGAGAGCTACCCGGGCGGCCTCGACTGCACCTGGGTCATCCGCGTCACCCCCGGCAAACAGATCTACATCAATCTGCTGGAACTGGAACTCACGGACAGCATCGGTTAATATTATGCCGTGTTACTTTTGATGGACCGGTTGGGATGTCGCGATAGGGTTGGCCATTGTTGTGAACAAGTTGCAGAACTGTTGTCAGTTTGTTGGTTGACAACGAATATATGGTGGGAATTGTCACTTTGTTGTCGTTTCCGCACGCAAAAAGGTGACAACAAATTGTCAACGAACTGACAACAGTTCTGCAATTTGTTGACTACAGTGACGCCTTGGTGCGGTATGTGTTAAATTCGCGTAGAAAACATACAAGATGAGCCGTTTCGTTCTGTTTTCATTCTTTGTTTGTCTGTTTTCTAGCCGAATGCGACGAGGCGAAGGTGGTGGTGATAGACGGCTATGCTCACGTGGCGCCTGGCAAAGGCCCCACCGAAACGCTCACGCGTGAACAGTACGTGGAATTCTGCGGACACGAAGAGTACCTGAAGGAGGAGGGAGAGAAGTCCTACATGTCGCAGAGAAACCGCATGGTAGTCAGGTACGTACTGTACGTGCTAGGGTGCAATGGGGTAAACCCGGCCGTGGGAAAATCCGGCCGCCTAAGCTTCATGCCACGTTCACCAGACATCCGAAAATCCGTACGTCCGTCAACCCAACCCCACGTGATGGCGCGTTCACCAGACGTCCGTCCGTCCGTTCGTCAATCCATATGAGTTGACGAACGGAGGGACGGAAGAACTCTATGAGTTGACGAACGGACGGGCGGACGTACGGACGTCTGGTGAACGCGCCATCAACCTTATACGGGTTGACGGGCGGACGTACGGAATTACGGACGTCTGGTGAACGCGGCATCAGCAAGAGCTGCGCATCTCAGCAACCAATGGACCGATTGAGCTAAATATTATGTCAATCGATTCCTTGAACTCTCCTCCTTCAATTGAGCAGTGTTTGTGGTGGGTATGTATGAATTACTGCGCGTTATGTACAGGTTCACAACGACCAAAGAGCCGACTCAGTCCATTCTGGATAAGCGGAAAAAGTGGGACAAGCCAGTGGGCTTTCGTATAGTCTGGACAGAGGTCACAACTGCCGAGAAAAGTACGTAAGGGTGCTATGGGGTAAACCCGGTCCTTGGAAAATCCGGCCACCTGAACTTCAGGGCTGCATATCTCAGCGACCAATGGACCGATTGAGACAAATAATGACATCATTCGACTGCTTGAACTCTCCTCTTTCAAATGAGCTGCTTCCTCGTTCGTCATTTGCGGAAACAGCCAGTTCAAAGGAGCTTAGGTGGCCGGGTTTAGCCCATGGCCGGGTGTACCCCACAGTTCCCTATCTACAAATTTTGCAAGAAAAATGCGCTACGTACAGTACCAGTCACGGAACTTCATACACCCTTGTTTTCCTAGTTTTATTGGCTTTGCAACCCCAATCACGATACGTACGTACATGTTCCACTTGCTAATGCGATAGTCTCATCCAATCATATCACGATCCAATCATGTTGTTTTGCTCATAATGAGCTAATGCACAGCTGTGTGTGATTTTGCTTTGCAGTGGAGGACTGTGACGCGTTCTACTGTCGCGGCGGCCAGTACTGCATCGAGGAGGGCCAGAACGTGTGCGTCTCGCGCAGTCGCCTCTGCATCCAGGAGTCGCTGGTCTGCGACGGAATGCCCAACTGCGCCGAGTCCGACAACAGCGACGAGGAGAACTGTACGTACTACTAGTACTGATGGGTAAACTGGTCGGTGAGATTGATGTTTCAATCACGTAGTGTATTCCCTCCTCTCACAGACACCAATAACAGTCGCCTTTGGGTAGGAAACTCATCAGATTGATGTTTCATTCATTCCTCTTGATGTTTCATATGGTGCTCGTCTCGTCGCCTTTCAATTCGGCAAGACATCGCATGGCATCAGTGTACCCCATCGCCCACAGACACACAGTAAAAGTCGTCTTTGAGTAGTAAACTCATCAGATTGATGTTTCATTCATTCCCCTCGATGTTTCATAGAATGACCGTCTCATCGCCTTTCAATTCGAAAAGACATCCCATTCGCCTAAAGGGGGTAATGTTATGTCGCTTTGCAGAAAAAGCTTGGTATCCGACTTGACTCCCTCACCGACTTTACCCCCATCTACCTTACTCTTCTGTGTCTACGTACGTGTACTGTATCCGTTTCTGTTTGCAATAGGTTACTCGTACGAGATCGTGGTGGCCGGCGCCTCGCTCTTCCTCTTTCTGATCCTGGTGATTCTGCTGGTGATCTGCTGTCAGCGTCGACGCAACCGCAAGCAACTGTTGCGCTTGCGCGGCGACCACACCCATACTACAACAACGACCGCCGCCTCCCAGTCTTTCTCCGCGTCTCAGCACCTGCACGCTTCCTCCGCAGCCACTTCCGCTGTGAAAATGACCAACTTTCACTCCACCTCCGCCGCCGCCAATAATGGATCGTCTTTAAAGGGGGCATCTGGCAAGAAATTTGTATGGAGGGGGAATTTCCAATTTTTTTATTTGAACGCACCGGCCTTTGAAAAATTACATCCGCTTTCGATCTTACCCATTGTTTTGGAGCCTATTTCGCCTCTGTGATGCAGGGAACCAGTTAGGAAGGGGATTTCGCAACATTTTGGCCTATTTCACGAATTCTAACCGGTTCCCTGATTCACAGAGGCAAAATCGACTCCTAAACGTGAGGTTAGATCGAAAGAGGATGCAGTTTTACATAGGTAGGTGCTTTCAAATGTTAGAAATTCGAAATTCGCCTCCTCATTCAAACTTTCCCGCCAGATCCCCCCTTACGAAGGGAGCAGCAGGCTGAGCAACTGACCGCATTACCCCTGAATTATCACGGCTACAGAGGGGGTGGCAGGGAGATGGAGGAGTATTATGACGATGACGAGAATAATGGAGATGAGAATGAGACGGAGCTTGAACGAATGGAGTTAACGCGGAACGCGCCGAACCACTTGCCATCGATGTCTCACCAACAAAACCAGCCGCCGCAGCAACATTTGCCTTCCTACCACTACGTACTGTCGCCTCCCAATAGGCGAACTCCCTCAGGCGGAATTAGCAGCAGCGGGAGAAGAAGTCGCCAGGAAGAAGTGGTGTGGCAGAGGCCTTTAAGGCCGATTCTTAAAGGACCGGGGCACGCGCCGGGAGTCGAACTTAGGGAGGGAGGCGGCGCCACTAGCACCCCGCCCGCTCCGCCGCCGAGGCTGGACAGTCGATTAACGACGTCTACTTCTGCTGCAGGTAGGACTAGCGTTAAGACGACGACCACAGATGTAGTGGAGGGAAGCATGCGGGCGTCTGCCTACGTACAGGCCTACGCGAGGCCTGGCAAGTGTGTGGGGTTTGCCGAAGAGGAAGAGGAACAGGAGGAAGGGCAGGCGAGACCCTCTAGTCCCTGGCATCATAGGACGAAACCGACGATAGTGTAGGCACTAGGCAGGCAGGCAGGTTCTAACGTAGATGTGTTACTGTAATGCTGCGTTCACCACGCTTCGGTCCGTACGTCCACGTATCTTGGAGTACATGGTCGGTTGTGGTGCCATGTACTCCAAGGTACGTCGAACGTACGGCTGTATGGTGAAAGCGGCATAAAACTCCAAAAAATTTGGGACGACCCTTGATGAAAATAAGCAGAAAATTTCGTCCCTTGGTTTCTATACAGCTGTCTTCTGAAGAAACTTTTTTTGTCCCTCGTTTACGTTGTACTTGTTTTTTTGCATTGATAAATCTTGAGAATTTATCTCATGCAATGTAGTTCCGTCCAGTACTCTCGCTCCTCCGACCTTACGACACAGGCAGAGCCTAGACCTCAGACCCACCACTCCGGCGCCGGACGAACGAGTCTACCGCGACTTGCGTCGCAACGACTGCAGCAAACCCTAGATCCGAGCGCTCAGACACCTAACGACCAAGCTCGCGAACGCGACTCCAGCGAGCAGCACCTCTCCACTCAGCACGCTAGGCTACACGAACGCCCAAGACAAGAGCTCCACTCAGCATTCCTTCCGCAGAAATATCAGCAGCTCTTCATACATACAGAAATAATAACGATAGAAGCAAGACACACGCAGTAAAACACAGATAAGATACAAAAGAAGAGCAGATGCGCAGTAGGCAGCTCATAAGTCCCCTCAGACTTACAGGCCTGCTAGAAGACTGAGCCAGCAAGAGAGAGCCAGCCACAGCTCTTCTAGCGCCTCTGTAGCACCAGCGCTACACAAGGCGCAGCAAGGCTACAGTCCAGCTCCCAGCTACCCTCTAGCCGACTGACAGAAAGCAGCAGTCTAGCGATAGTCCTCAGAAAGTCGGGAAGACTAGAATCGACCCTCACCCCCTTTATATTACATAACGGTCTGGAGAGCTCATTCTTCCCGCGACCTTCTTTATCCAGTATCTTTTTAGATACATATAACATTCATTCCTCTCTCCTTCAATTCATCAGCTCCGGCCGCCCAGACGAGCGAGAGCGAGCTCCCAAATAAAAGCCGCTCAGCTGTACGTACGAGGAGCGAGACGCGCTGAGAGAAAGCCCAGCCATACATCAGCAGCGAGAGCGGCAGCCGAATAGAGTTAACAGATCTAGAGTTAATCCATTTCTTTACATTTCCCAGGAAATCTCCCTCACACGTCAACCCGCGAACTGTTCCCAGTCACCAGTCTCTCGCATATTCCCTCTTTAGTCCCGACCATTCTCAATCTGTCAGTCTGGCTTCATTCAGTCTTCTAGTCAAGCAGTCTTCAGCCCCTTCACTATCAGCTTCTAAGTAGAACTCTGCTAGAGTAGTTCAAGCAGCTAATATAGCCTACTCTGAACCACAGCCTAGAGCCTACTTACATACACTTCTACATTCTATAATTACAGTACATACCACAGATCAGCAAACCAAACATAGCTCTACATAGATTAAACATAGCCAACATACCAGCTATTTCCACCATATTACAAACTCAAAACAATCACATAGTCACAACAAAACAATAAAACAATCCAAAATTCCTCACAGCAACAAATATATTCTTCAAAAATATCTAAATAACATTCACATTTACAAAATACAATCATTACACCAAAAACTCACTATCACCACTCATCTCTCCCTTTCTTTCTTCTCTTCTTAGTCCTCTTCTAACTCACTCAATAAACTATCCTCTCCAGCTAATAGTTCTTCTCCTTCTTCTTTTCTTCTTCCAATCAGCCAGCTATCCCAACAGCACTCCAACATTCTCCTTTTCTATCTCTTACTCCCCATCTCCACCAGCTAGAGTAACAGTATCACTAACAGACCTCAACTCCTCCCTTCAGAGAGAAAAAAGAAACATCTTCACAACTCCAGCCAACCAGACAGAATACTCCTCAGCAATCTATATACTCCAGCACTTCTAGAATCCATCAACTCATCCTTCTTTCAACTCAGCCACTTCCAGCAAATCTACCAGCCTCCTCAGACTTAGCCTCAACTACACTCCTTCTCTCTCCACCTTCTCACTCCCTACCTCAGAGCTAGAATACTCTCCACTATACTCCTTCCCATTTCACTCTGGAGCTCCAATATAGAAAAACCTACCATATCACACCCATATCAGCAGAAACCAACTCCCACTCTATCCTCACCTCCACTTCTCACAGCAGCAAACTCTCTCCCTCAAGGATCACTCCCTATCTTCCAGCAGCCAGCCCATTCAACAGCTCTACCCTCAACCAGATATCTCTCCACCATCAAAAACTCCACCATTCTAAATTCCTCTTTCCTACCATCAGCTACAGAAACTCATCCTCTCATATCCAGTCACTCCTCCCCCATCCTCTGAGAGACCAGAACCTCCATTCCCACCATTCCCTCTTCAGACAGAGAGAGCCAGCACCAATGATCTACAGCCAGCAGTAATCACACATTCTTCAGCCTAGAGCTACGCGAGCAACACCATCAGAGCCGCTAGTGAAGGAACGAACGACCTCTTCTCTCTTTAGATAGAGACCGCTACCCCATTATCCACCTCTTCTCATCAAATCAGGAACACCACTACATCTTACCACTACATTCCATCACTCTCACTCACCTACTCCCCAGAACACTCCATTTTCCAACTTCTTCACCTTCCTCACTAGACGCTCCATCACTCTCTAAATACTATCTTTCTCTCCTCTCTAGCTCCGCCGAGCTCATCAATCCAGCTCCTAGAGAGCGAAAACCCCATCTTCTTCTCCAGTGATACATAACCATTAAGAACTCACCTCACAGATCTAATCTCCACCTCAACTACACACTCCTTTCATCATCAACTACTAAATTCAATCCATTCCTATCCATCTCCTCAACCCCCTAGAACCAATCCCCAACCACCTACCATCACCTATCTCTCGCTCTCTAAAAGACACGCCAGCTCAAAACTAGCTCCTACCCTACATATCATTCTCCAGAACAGCAACAAATCCCAGCAAACCATAACTACCCACCCTCTTCACTACTCCTTTCTACAAAACTCAAACTCTCCTCCTCTCCCCTCAGAATCAAAAACAATTCTCAACTCACTCCCCTCAATCCAGCGACCTGAAAACCAACCTCATATTCCGCTCCAATCAGCGAACACTCCACCATCTACTTCTCATTCTCTTCCCTCTCCCTCCAGCTCTCCTAATCCACCCAAAAACATCACTTAACATTCTATAAACTAAAATCTCTCCTCCCTGATAACCTCTCATCCAATACGACTAAACACCTTCTATCTACTTCTTCCATCACTCTCAACAGCCATCAAATCACTTTCAAAACCTCTCCTAGCCGAGATGATCCAACAATCCAGAAAAAAACCTATCTCCTCACTCTCAAACCCTCCATTAAAAAACAAAAAAAAAACCAACTATCATCACTCACAATATACTATCTCAACAAAAACTCACAAAATAAAAAAAAAAATTTCTAACTAAATAATTACTTATTTTAAATTCCACCATATTTACATATTCTTTAGAATATATTTTCTCTAGACAATACTACTCCCTTTCTCTTTTACTATTCATTTTACTCTTACATCATAGAAATACCCTATCATTTAATCCTATTAGCAACTATTTCTAACATTACATTTACATTCCATATAATAGCCTCAGATAGCTACCATCAAGCCTAACCTACATCTCACAACTCACTACCTCAACCATAGCAACAAAACCCTCAAAACCTCAATAACCACCCAACCAACTACAATCCCGAACTACCAAAAATATCCCCACCAAAACCAACTCAACCCATCCCCCTCATAACACACTCCCCCTAACCACCAACCCTCAATATCCCCTAACTCATACCACCTCTCTCTCCTCCACCCCCTCCACCGCCTCCTCACCCCCCCCTCCACTCCCCTCTCCTCATATCACGCGCAACAACAATAGAACAACCGACAATCAAATCACTATTATTACAAAAAACCATAAAACACCCGCAAAATACCTCCCCAACACCCATTACATATAAAACATCCTCACCCCCACTCTCCACACCCCCTCAAACCTCTCCTCCACCCCCCAACCAACTCACCCTAGCACAGCCCACAACCCCCCCCCCTCCACCCAACACCCCCCTCCCCCCACCTCAGCACCCCCAGCACCAACAACAACCCCACCCACACACTATAAACCCTTACCACACCACATACATAACAAAACCAAACACACAAAAACAACAAAACCTCTTCCACACACACACAACACACAAACCACACCACCAACCACAAACCACAAACCCCAAAAAACCAACCACACACCACACACCCACAAACCAACCCCCCAACCAAACAAACCACCCAACCACAAAAACAAAAAAACCCAACCACCCCCCCGTCGAAACTTATTTGTCCAGTTGAATAGGAACGGGACAAAAAAGTTTCTTCAGAAGACAGCTGTATAGAAACCAAGGGGACGAAATTTTCTGCTTATTTTCATCAAGGGTAGTCCCAAATTTTTTGGAGTTTTTATGCCGCTTTCACCATACAGCCGTACGTTCGACGTACCTTGGAGTACATGGCACCACAACCGACCATGTACTCCAAGATACATGAACGTACAGACCGAAGCGTGGTGAACGCAGCATTACAGTAACACATCTACGTTAGAACCTGCCTGCCTGCCTAGTGCCTACACTATCGTCGGTTTCGTCCTATGATGCCAGGGACTAGAGGGTCTCGCCTGCCCTTCCTCCTGTTCCTCTTCCTCTTCGGCAAACCCCACACACTTGCCAGGCCTCGCGTAGGCCTGTACGTAGGCAGACGCCCGCATGCTTCCCTCCACTACATCTGTGGTCGTCGTCTTAACGCTAGTCCTACCTGCAGCAGAAGTAGACGTCGTTAATCGACTGTCCAGCCTCGGCGGCGGAGCGGGCGGGGTGCTAGTGGCGCCGCCTCCCTCCCTCAAGTTCGACTCCCGGCGCGTGCCCCGGTCCTTTAAGAATCGGCCTTAAAGGCCTCTGCCACACCACTTCTTCCTGGCGACTTCTTCTCCCGCTGCTGCTAATTCCGCCTGAGGGAGTTCGCCTATTGGGAGGCGACAGTACGTAGTGGTCAGAAGGCAAATGTTGCTGCGGCGGCTGGTTTTGTTGGTGAGACATCGATGGCAAGTGGTTCGGCGCGTTCCGCGTTAACTCCATTCGTTCAAGCTCCGTCTCATTCTCATCTCCATTATTCTCGTCATCGTCATAAATACTCCCCTCCATCTCCCTGCCACCCCCTCTGTAGCCGTGATAATTCAGGGGTAATGCGGTCAGTTGCTCAGCCTGCTGCTCCCTTCGTAAAGGGGGGATCTGGCGGGAAAGTTAAATGAGGAGGCGAATTTCGAATTTCTAACATTTGAAAGCACCTACCTATGTAAAACTGCATCCTCTTTCGATCTAACCCCATGTTCTGGAGTCGATTTTGCCTCTGTGAAGCAGGGAACCAGTAAGAATGCGCGAAATAGGCCAAAATTTTGCGAAATCCCCTTTCTAACTGGCTCCCTGCCTCACAGAGGCGAAAAAGGCTCCAAAACAATGGGTAAGATCGAAAGCGGATGTAATTTTTCAAAGTCCGGTGCGTTCAAATAAAAAAATTGGAAATTCCCCCTCCATACAAATTTCTTGCCAGATGCCCCCTTTAGAGACGATCCATTATTGGCGGCGGCAGAGGTGAGACAGAAAGTTGGTCATTTTCACGGCGGAAGTGGCTGCGGAGGAAGCGTGCGGGTGCTGAGACGCGGAAAAATACTCGGAAGGCGGCGGTCATAGATGTAGTACGGTGTGTGCCGTCGCGGCGCAAGCGCAACAGTTGCTTGCGGTGGCGTCGACGCTGACCGCAGATCGCCAGCAGAATCGCCAGGATCAGAAAAAAAAAAAAAGGGCCGCCGGCCGCCACGATATCCTGCGAGTAACCTATTGCAAACAGAAACGGATACAGTACGCCTACGTAGACGCAGAAGAGTAAGTTCAATGGGGGTAAAGTCAGGTGATTGAGTCGAGTCGGATACCAAGCTTTTTCTGCAAAGCGACATGACAGTACCCCCTTTAGGCGAATGGGATGTCTTTTCGAATTGAAAGGCGATGAGACGGTCATTCTATGAAACATCGAGGGGAATGAATGAAACATCAATCTGATGAGTTTACTACTCAAAGACAATTTTTTCTGTGTGTCTGTGAGCGATGGGGTACACTGATGCCATGCGATGTCCTGCCGAATTGAAAGGCGACGGACCGGGCGCCATCTGAAACGTCAAGATGAATGAATGAAACATCAATCTGATGAGTTTCCTACCCAAAGGCGACTGTTATTGGTGTCTGTGTGAGGAGGGAATACACTACGTGATTGAAACATCAATCTCACCAACCAATTTACCCCATCAGTACTAGTAGTACGTACAGTTCTCCTCGTCGCTGTTGTCGGACTCGGCGCAGTTGGGCAGTCCGTCGCAGACCAGCGACTCCTGGATGCAGAGGCGACTGCGCGAGACGCACACGTTCTGGCCCTCCTGGATGCAGTACTGGCCGCCGCGACAGTAGAACGCGTCACAGTCCTCCACTGCAAAGCAAAATCACACACAGCTGTGCATTAGCTCATTATGAGCAAAAAAGCATGGTTGGATAGCAATCTGATCGGATGAGACTATCGCATTAGCAAGTGGAACATGTACGTACGTATCGTGATTGGGGTTGCAAAGCCAATAAAA
>JASAMW010001173.1:0-25819 GCA_030247985.1 Epsilonema sp. ZAB3_2
TTGTTTGTGCCCTAGGCCCAACGGATGTGGTCACAGAGGTTCGAAAGTTCCATAAGCGAGTTCGTAGGACCAATCTTCTGCAAGACGAGCCGTTTCCACTGGATCGCATTGCTAACATGGATGAGACGCCCGTACCCTACGATTTCTCTTGCAACAGAACGTACGCAACTCAGGGCACTCGCGATGTCAGCATAAAAACTCAGTCGCCAGCTCTGTCAAAGAAACAAGCAACAGTCATGATCACGTTGTTCGCTGATGGCATTCCCAGATGCAAGCCAGTTGTCATCTTCAAGGGGGAAGGCCGGTAAAGAAATAAAATGCATAATGAACATAAAGCGTATACGTATGTACGTACTAGAAAGCACTGTAGTACTGTACATAGCACAGTAGATCTAAATGGTGTCCGTCTCTTCAGGATCCCCGACAAGGAGAAAAAGCAATATGACTCCAGGGTTCTTGTGCTGTGGCAGGGTAATGCATGGGTGGACGAGGCCAAAATGCTTGAGTACATAAAGAAGCTCTGGAGTCCACCAATGACCACCAACGCAATCACGCCTCCCCGCCTGCTCATTTTGGACGACTTCGCAGGGCACAAGACGGAGGCAGTTAAAACAGCCTTCGCCAAGTCCAACACAAAATTGGTCTTCATCCCACCTGGCTGCACTCCGTATTTGCAGCCAGTGGATGTCGTGTTCAATAAGCCATTCAAAGACGCGATGGCCCGATTCAGGGAAGGCATAGACACGGAGAAGGAAGGAGTCACTGTTGGGGAACGGCGCGTGCTGATTACCAAAATGGTTGGTGCTGCATGGCACTCAGTGTCTAAAGACACTGGGCGATGCCATCGCTCAAAATTTCAAGGCAACAGGAATTTCAGTCTCACCAGACGGATCTGAGGACAGCTTGCTCAAGCTGAAGGAAGTCGAAGACTACGAGATTGGGCCACTCTCTGATTACGAAGACGTGCCGTCTGACTATGACGACCCATTTGGTGGAAGCTCAGATGAAGCAGAGGAAAGTGAGGAAGATGAGATAGAGGAGAGTGGAGAAGAAGATGAGCAAATGGTTCAAGTAGACTGAATCAGTCTTATGTAGAGTTTTAGGACAGCATGTAGGCCTACATACATACATTGAGTAAAAGTTTTGCACAAGGGATAGCTACTGTACAATGACAACTTGTTTGAATCAGAAGCACCAAGTGCTTTACCTGCATCAATTCATGATCCATAAGATACGTATTGCAAACCTATATGCGCACATTAGAGTTATGGCAAGGACAAGGTCGTATTCAAACACAAGGGAATTTGAGCTTGACTCCGCAATCAGAGGTCATCATGAGTCTAAGAAAAGATGGCAACCGGAAGGCGGGTCCATTTTGCAAGTTCAGCGAGAGCCTACCAATGACAAGGATAAGTTTGCGTGCGCAGTGTTGTGGGAAGGAAAAAGGGTTGGACATTTGCCATACGAGATAGCTCATAATTGCTTCCACTTTTTGAAGCATGGCACAATAGAAGCGGAAGTTACAGGGAAACGACGGTACAACTACGATTCTCCCACAGGCGGCCTCGAACTCGAAGTGCCCTGCAAGTTGAAGTTTGCTGCTGACAAACAGACCATAAGCGAACTGCAGAGAATCATCTGTCGCAAGCGAAAGTGTCCTACAGCATGGAACTAATTGATATTGATATGGGTCGAGTTTTAGAACATGTACAGTACGTATTACCTGTTGATTGAACAATGACATACGTATGTACTCTGTGCGTAGTACAAAATATATGGGGGGTTATACACTGGGGGGGGGGATATACATAGGACAAAATTTATGTTTCGCCAATGGGGGGTTATACACTGGGGGGATATACTTAGGGGGGGATATCTACTAACAAATAGGGCTGATGTGTGTGTGTCTGTGTGTGTGTGTGTGTGCAATGCGATAAACTCGCTCAGTTTTGCAGCTACAGCGTCGAGTAATGGCTCATTCGAAAGCTTATAAGCCCAAGGGCGCCAGGGGGGTCGCAATTGTAGCGAGAGCTGCGCAGTGTCGGCGTGGCGTGGTGTCGTGTCGTGCTAGTGGGCCCGAAGCCCTAGCCGGCCCCCGGTTAGGGGGCGGCCGTTGCGAGCGTACACGTATGTAGACTCACGAGGACCGACTGTCTTTCTTTCGTTTCCTCTTATTGTATGCTATACACTCTGAGAATTGTACAAGTTTGCACACTACATCCGCCTGACGCAGAGGCGCAATCACTTTAAACTAGGTGTCGCTGAGAAGACACATCCATCTACATATTTGCCTGATCTGAGGCACAACGGCCTTGATGATACGATTGTGTACGTACTATACTTGCACAGTACATTCGTGTGTAAATGCAGTCTGTCCACTAATTCTGCCCTTTGGCAATAACTTATCTGGCCCAGATTAGACTGTCTCACACACTGGGCGTAGGTATGTAGCACATACAGTATATAGGGCGAGTGTATGTACATGCATTACAGTAGATCATGTAGGTGCATACTCTAATGCTATATCGGCCCCATCTTTGTATGGCAGAGACTGCGCTTCGTTCGAGGTCGTCTGAATATGTCTGACGTCTTCGTATAGAAGACTGTATCGGCCTATCCCATTACTACGGCTTCGCATTTCGCGACACTCCCGACGCGAAAGAGGGAGACAGAGAGGGACAGCGACAGGCATCCAATGCCATGAGGCTTTCTCCAGAAGCTGTGATATGAATCTGTCCAAGTCCACCCCTCAGAGAACAGAGGTTGATGCCATTGCCTCAGTTTCTTTCTCGTTTTTCTGGACTGGTTCCAGGAATACTGAATTCCAGTCTGTCCAATGATGCCTTGGCATCTCCACAGACCTATGTTTAGGCCATAAAGTTTTGGCATCGTGCGAGTGTTTCCAGTTCCACTGGTAAAGTGTCTGGTGGTGAAAGCCAAGGTTATTGATCTTCTGTTTTGTCGCTTGGTGGCCTTTTCTTTCCATGTGCATGGATTCATATTCTCCTCCATGGCTATTTTTTCCTTGATATGTCCATTGGCCTTGTCATTGTCTGGGCATCCTTCCAGATCTGGGTGGCCACTTCTCTCAGAGGCTATGAGAGTACAGCCAGCTTCGTTCAGAGAATCGGATTCAATTTGTCGGCCAGATCCAGAGATGGCCATGAAGGTTTCTTCATGGAATTTCGTTTCGGTCTCAGTCTTGCTGGAGTCAACATTTCTCTCGACTCCAGACAGCACATTGCCCAATTTCGTTTGCAGGAGAACCAAGTTTTCGTTCAGTTGAATTGCTGCTTCCATTTGAGTGCAGTCCCGAAGTTGCCAGTAGTTCATTCCCACAAGCAAATCATTCTGGCAGTCGTCACCAATTGGATGGTGGGGAAGGTCTGCACCGCATTGGTTCAGTAGAGCACGGGGCGCTAATGGCTGTAGAATCGTGCCTGTAATTGGTTGAATCACCTCCATGTTCAGCAATTTCAGAAAGTCTCCATTCTTCGGCAGAAATTTGATTTGTGCCATCCAGGAATCAATGACCTGAGTCTGTCCAAGGGTTTCGTTTTGAGTATTTCGGGCTTTTCCCTTTTCCAGACCCAACTCTCGCACTTTGCATTCATCAGGAAATGTCGGAATGCTAGCAGTGTATCCATCTGCCAGTTTCTCGGGTTTCATCGGTCTTTGTACTTTGGCAGTTGTTGCCATGAGATGAATGCTTGGTGTTTGAATGGCATTGGAGACGAAAGGGACGGATCCCCTTTCGGTTTCGTCCTGTGGTTCCTTTATTTGTTCAGTGGCCACAGGTGGAGGGCGATTCGGGCACAGTGAATGATGCTGATCGGTCGTTTTTTGGCAATATGTGCACTTAAATGTCCGTACACATTTCGTTCCTTCATGTCGGGCTTGGAGACAAATCTTACATTTGCTCAGTCTTGCCAGTCGATCCTTTCGGGACTGGAGTGTTGGATATTTGCAACAATCACTCCGGTGGGCATTATTGGCACACTTGTGAATGTCGGCTTGGGCTTCTTGTGGCGCTTGCATTGTGGCCACCAGAGCACTCGGCCTTCTGTTAGTCGTGACCAGGGAGGGCGCCATAGAGTTGAACTTCTGATACGCTGACGAATGTTTGCTCTGACTGCTGCTGCATCGACTACTGCTATGTTCCCATCTGTCAGATTTGATGTAAGGCCATGGGAGCATGGAATTCACAGTACGGTATCCTGCTCTTTCTCTATTTCGAATGAGCACATCCAGCGCCTTCATTAGCTCACTAATTGTCCAGTCTGCATACTGTCCGCCAATTACAAGCTGCTGTAACGATTTTTGAGTCTCGAGTTCATAAGCAACATGAGGCGGCAACTTGTCTTGAATGAGACTGACATATGTTTCGTTATCAAGAGTACACTGCAAGCTTTCCAGCTGGCGAAAGTGTGCACTTAGCTGAGTATGCAAATGGCGAAGGCTTTCTGTTTGGTTGACTGCAGGATTTAAATTGTGCAGTACTTTGATGTGAAGTTTCTTGATTTCGTGTGGCCTGCCATAATGGTCAACAAGAATGTCTTTGGCTATAGCGTAGTTACTTTCGATGACGCTAATGCCAGCAAGAATTTGACGGACTGGCTCCTCTAACAATCCGAGAAGTGCGTGAAACTTTCGAGCAGCTGGCATTGGTTCATTGTCAATTTCGGAAACAAATGCATCCCAGAATGCTGGCCATTCAAGAATGTTTCCATTGAATTTTTTCAACTGAATTGATGCATGGCAGTATCCATGATTGCAGCCCTTTTTCCATCCAGTGTCACTATCGTTGGGTGGTGGCAGCGTTTTTGGTGGTAGATGCCCTTTGTGCAGCGACAAGTCAATGTCACGTTTGAAACTGTTCAGTTGGGCTTGCAAGTTTCGAATATGCGCCATCCATTCCGCAAGTTCCTTTCGTTCCTGGCTGGCTACAGTGCTGCTCTGCTTTTCCTGCATCAAAACATTGGGAAGCTGCGATTTCAGTTGTCTCACATCAGAAATGCAATCCTCCAGAGTAGCCAAATGACCGTCGATTTCGATCAAAAGAATTTTTAGTTCGTCCACCTTGTCACCTTCAGAAGCAGTAGGTTTTGCCACAGAAATCTCTTTAGTTTTGTGTGCAACAGCGTCAATCAGAGACTTCACCACATCTTTCTCAACCTGCATCAGTACTGCAGGAGTCAGCGATTTTCGTTCAGCCATTTTTTATGGCAGAAGTTCGAGATTGTAGTGGAGCAACCACGCTCTGCTACCAAATGTAGCGAGAGCTGCGCAGTGTCGGCGTGGCGTGGTGTCGTGTCGTGCTAGTGGGCCCGTAGCCCTAGCCAGCCCCCGGTTAGGGGGCGGCCGTTGCGAGCGTACACGTATGTAGACTCACGAGGACCGACTGTCTTTCTTTCGTTTCCTCTTATTGTATGCTATACACTCTGAGAATTGTACAAGTTTGCACACTACATCCGCCTGACGCAGAGGCGCAATCACTTTAAACTAGGTGTCGCTGAGAAGACACATCCTGTAGCGAGAGCTGCGCAGTGTCGGCGTGGCGTGGTGTCGTGTCGTGCTAGTGGGCCCGTAGCCCTAGCCGGCCCCCGGTTAGGGGGCGGCCGTTGCGAGCGTACACGTATGTAGACTCACGAGGACCGACTGTCTTTCTTTCGTTTCCTCTTATTGAATGCTATACACTCTGAGAATTGTACAAGTTTGCACACTACATCCGCCTGACGCAGAGGCGCAATCACTTTAAACTAGGTGTCGCTGAGAAGACACATCCATCTACATATTTGCCTGATCTGAGGCACAACGGCCTTGATGATACGATTGTGTACGTACTATACTTGCACAGTACATTCGTGTGTAAATGCAGTCTGTCCACTAATTCTGCCCTTTGGCAATAACTTATCTGGCCCAGATTAGACTGTCTCACACACTGGGCGTAGGTATGTAGCACATACAGTATATAGGGCGAGTGTATGTACATGCATTACAGTAGATCATGTAGGTGCATACTCTAATGCTATATCGGCCCCATCTTTGTATGGCAGAGACTGCGCTTCGTTCGAGGTCGTCTGAATATGTCTGACGTCTTCGTATAGAAGACTGTATCGGCCTATCCCATTACTACGGCTTCGCATTTCGCGACAGCAATCGGTCCATTGGATGCTGAGATGTGCAGCTCTGAAACTAAGGTGGCCGGATTTTCCCATGGCCGGGTTTACCCCATGGTGCCCTCTTTACAACCAGTATCCTACTGAGTGGGTACTGTAGAGAAAAGCAGCCAGCAATCTCTAGATTGCCTGCTTTCTAAAAGCTAATGAGCGCGCTAGCTATGTACTGTACTTACTGACCTACTACAATACTCTTTTGGTTGTACCAAAAATATATAATCCCTGTATAGAGAAGAATGGCCTACGTAGTGAAAAGTAACAAGCAATCCCTGACTAGTTTTGGCCCCAATATATTCGATACCAATTTATTCGATATCCAATTTATTCGATATGGAATCCTCAATAAAAAAGGTTTAGTAAAATCGAATAAATTGGTATCGAATATATTGGGGCCAAAACTAGTCAGGGATAGCTTCGTTACTTTTCACTACGTAGGCCATTCTTCTCTATACAGGGATTATATATTTTTGGTTGTACTGTATGTACTGTTGTATGTATATCACAACCGGTGAAAGTGTTTTGTGTTTGTTTCTTTAGATGTGGTCCAACCTTCCATTTACCTGCCCGATGCCCTATCACTATTGAAGCTTTCAACAGCTCAAGATCTGTCCATTTCAAGAGATAGAAAGAGACACAAATGGGGCATACAAGTTCCCCAGGACCCCACACAAACAGTTCGTGCGAATAATTTTTTTCACTTTGAGACGCTCTTTGAATTTTTATTCTAAACTGTACGTGCGTTGTGTACGTTTTCTTTTTTATACCACCTGATAAACTACAGTAATGCGCTCTTTTGTTTTCAGATTTACGTGTGGCTAGACGCTTTAGTCAACTATCTCACAGTGGCGGGATATCCTGGACCTTTGCAGCATTGGCCTCCTGACCTACAGATTATTGGAAAAGACATTCTCAGGTAATATTGGTTTAATTTGGTTATCACTTATGTGGTGAGGGTGCCTCTAGAAGCCAGCGGGTGACGGATGGCAAGGGTTGCTGCATATGCGGGTACATATATAGCAGGCACTTGCGAGGGAACTCTTGTCCGGCGGCATAGCTCAATCGGTAGAGCATTGGCACGGCAAGCCGAAGGTTGCGGGTTCGAGCCCCGCTGCCCCGGAGAGTTTTCCTTTCCCTAGGAATTGGGACTTCCGTTCACCTCGCGACAACTTATCTAAGGCTTGCGCTAAAATTTCTGGGTGGGTGACATGGACCAGTTGCGCCAAAATTTTTATGGTGGTCGCGAGCTGCTGCTGACCCCTCTTTATTTACACTATTCTTAGTGTCTTTTTCACTCCGTAAAGGCACTGAAAAAGTGTAATGTAGAAGAGGGATCAGCTCTCGACCACCCGTAATTTGTTCTTTAGCGCAACTGGTGCATATTTATGATGGATTTTTCTGTGGCAGGTTTCACGCAATTTATTGGCCTGCATTCCTCATGGCAGCTGAATTGCCTCTTCCCAGAAAAATGTTCACTCACGCGCACTGGACAGTAGACAATTCAAAGGTTTGTGACTTGCCGCGTTCCATATGGCGATAGTCGGGCACCGAAAAGGGGGTCGGAGTGAAATAGGACCGAACGGGAATCGAACCCGCTACCCCCGGGCTCAACTGTGAACTTAGGCACACCACCAGGTGCCGGCCCAGGGACAGATGGCTAAGCTCGCCTTACGCAGTATGCAACAGTACTATGGGGTAAACTCGGGCATGGGAAAATCCAGCCACCTAAGTTTCAGGGCTACATACATACTCGTATCTTAGCAACCAGTGGACCGATTGAGACAAATATGGTATATCAATCGATTCCTTGAATTGTCCCCTTTCATATGAGCTGTTTAGTTCATCATTATGCTGAAACAGCAAGTTCCTAAATTTGACCCCACAGTACCATACTACTGAATCATCAAATAATACTTTCATCTGTTCTGCTTGTAGATGTCGAAAAGTCGAGGAAACGTGATCGATCCTGTTTTTGAAGCAGAAAACTTGACTGTGGAAGGACTACGCTACTTTCTCATTCGACAAGGCTTGGCTAACGCTGATGCAGGTAAAACCGGCTAGCTGTCGCATTATGAAAACGGGGAAATTGTGTGACTGAGGTCATCCAGGTGTTTAGCTTAGTTCAATGGTTAGGGCGCTCGCCTGAAACGCGAGAGGGCCAGGGTTCGATTCCCTGCTGGGACATCTGGCTAATTTTTCTTAAAACTCGATTATGGCCAAGTTGCGCTAAGAAATATAGGTAGTCGCGGGCTGACACCTCTGTATTGCACTTTTTCAGTGCATTTTTAGCCTGTCGTTTACCGATGAATACATACACTGAAAAAGTGTAATATTACGAAGGGGTGTTCTCGCGACCACACCACCCTTTTATTATGTGTTAGCGTAACTGGTCCCCTGTGAGGAAGGTTGAATACTTCCATGAGCATACTGCCCCATACTACAACCCTACCAGTTCTAACCACCATAGGAACCGACTATCATACAAGGTATGCCTTGTCTACGGCCACTCTATTTTGCGTACTTTACAGATTACAGTCGTTTGAAGGCTGTCAACGTCATCAATGCGGAGTTGGTGAACACTTTGGCGAATTTGATCAGTCGCTCTGCTAATCTTCAGTTGAATCCTAGTCAAAAGTACCCCCCGTTTGACCGGGAAATATTTGCAGAATATCTGAAGGAGGATAGGCAATTGCTAATGGACAATTTGCAATATTTAGCAGGTAGGACGGTCGTATTCGCTACTTGCGCTAAGATTTTTTGGTGGTCGCGAAGTATATCGCGGTATTTTGTGTAAGTTTAGATACAGGTGTACATACTAGGAGATTGTGCGATAATTTCAGACAGTCGTCCGAATTTACCCCACACAGGCCCCTTGAATACCTAAACTTGTGATACATTGCAGCCCAGTCATTATTAGCGTGGTCATAGTTAGTTTACCCTATCCCTGTGTTACCCAGTCATAGTATTCATTTGATGCGTTTCAGATGAAGTTGCCAACCTTTTTGACCGACTTCTATTCTACAAAGCCATGGACCGAATTTTTGCCACCCTTCGCCTAGCGAATGGCCTATTTCAAGTTCAAAAACCATGGCAATTGGATCGACATGCAGACAATGATTCGCTAATAATAGACACAACGCTTCATCTAATCTATGAAACTTTAAGAATTTGCGGAATCTTACTTCAACCCGTGGTACCTGTCTTAGCTGATACACTGCTGACGAGGGTAGGGGTTAAAGAGGAAGAGAGAGGTTTGAGGTGGGCTAAACCTGATGCGAAGTTGATGGTAGGCAGAAAGCTTGGGGAAGATAGAGGGCAGTTGTTTCCTAGGATATTACGAGCGAAGTAGGGTACTCTGGGGTAATTTCGGCTAGTAGAGGGATGGTTGCTTACTGTAGATTGGAAAAGAATTATTTGTCCGAAAATTAGTCCTTCCCAACCGTTGCTTTTGCGTGTAATGCGCATAGTGGCCTACAGGTTTTGGCTGTCCCAAATTACCCCTCAGCTATCCAAATTTACCCGTTAGTACCCTATTGTCTGTCTTTGAAATGTACTGTATGAGTGAATGAATGCCATTGCTCACGTACGTACTAAAAGGTACTGACTTTTACTTTTATCAGCTGTTACATGAGCTATGAACAGCTACGTACTTATGCATGTCAAAATGCTGTGCTATGCTGTTGCACACGTACGTATGTATGTAGGTACGTAGGTATAGTAGTCGCAGTAATGTTGATATCATACTGTGCGCCATAAAAGGCTAATGCCACTATGCATTAGAATGCCGGGTATTGCCTGTCAGGAGGGTGGTGAAGGTAGTTAATGCATCGTTCATAACCTTCAAATCAAATTCTGAGGACAACTTTTAGGTTGTGCGTTACGTAGGATAGAATTTTGTTGCCACCACTACACACACCATAAACCACTGTAGTGCCCAGAACTGTTCTGATCCTTTTGTGATTATACTTGGCTATGTTCGATGCACTACACTGTTCCTAGCCTGTATTTGTTATTGTAGTTTTGAGATTAAGTTTTTCCACCTTTTTTTACGCATCTTCACCTATGGCTGACTCTTCTATTGTTATTACTAAACTCACTTTAATTGACTGGGGTATATTCGATGCATTACAGCGCCACACTTACTATTTTCCATATTGAATTTATGTCGGGCGCCTCACAGCGCGAAAAATGGCTACTTGTCTTTGCATCAAATGTGATCTGAGGCACTCTATGACTGTCATGTCAATAGTATTGGGGAGCCAATGCAATGCACCTTCATGCGACATGATGGGAATGTGCTAATGTGCCCACACCCCAACTCCAACTGGTTTGATTAGGTATTCATTTGTATGGGCTGAGGACAGCGCAATTTCTTTTCATACCCTAGAAGTGGAAAGAAAGAGGCCAATATGGTAGTAGTGTCATGTCATACAAGGACAAGAACAACAATTCTTCTCGACAATTTTGCGTGTCACTAGCCATTTCATTGCCATACAACATGACGATCCTGCATTGAATGAAGCTTTCAAGCTTACTGCTCTAGTAGTAGACAAAGAGGTTAATGGAGTCAAAATGGTGCCAAGAATACTTCCCTCAACACTGCCATTATTTCTACTGAGAAAACAGTTGTGGAATAATGATACTGTGCTCACGTACTGTGGATTGTTGATGCTTTTACTACTGATGCATACGGTTGTTGTGCAACCAGTGGAGGCAGTAAAATGTTTTGACTGTCGCGCTATGGATGGTAGGGAGTGCTCTACGGGCATCTGTCACGGAAGATTCTGTCTGAAACAAAAGGGGAAAGTTGATGGTATAGGCCTATATATTATAAAAACCTATAAAAACAGCGATACCATCAGTCCGCAGTATCGTTGTGCACCGTGCCTTTGTAGACCTCTGTGCAATCTAAACCTACGCAGCTGTCCACGCCGCTGTGTAGAAAGTACGGCGCGCGCGCGCGCAGACAGTTGCGAAACACATGCACCCTACTTTGTGCATGTTGATCCATATACAGTAATACAGAAATCTACAAAGGCACGGTGCACAACGATACGGCGGACTGAGGGTAGTTTTGACTTGACTTTTGATGAGAATTATTTTAGGGATGGGTTACTGTACTGCATGTTTGCCTAATATGCCTTTATTTTGGAATACTTACACAGATTTTAGGATAAATATGGGATGAATAGCTAACAGCTTCAAACGCCACGGGATTTTATGAGTGGATCTGGATAGAAAACTGAAAGCATCATATTTTTGCAGGAAGATTGCGGATAATGAAAACCTGTGCGTGGAAACTCAACCATGTGAGAAAACTTGGTTGCGTCACGCTGAACGTTTGGGGTCACGAAATCATCGAATGCATCTGCGAAAAGGATTACTGTAACTCGGCTCAATCGATAATGAAACAGTGGCACACTCTCCCTTGCGCTTATCTGCTCTCGATCTGCTTTTGTCTTGCTGCCGCCATTTTGTCACGTTTGCAGCTGGGTTGCTGACAACGGGAAAGTATAAAAAATATTATTTTTGGAAGAAGACCGCTCACAACTTTAAAAATCACTAGAAAACGTTGCAGTATTCACAGTGAACGCAGGGTAGAATGGGGCAAATTACGGCCACTACAGTGAACATTTGGCTTTTCGAGTGATAATCTTACCACTAGCAGAAGTACTAGCTATAGTCTTTGTAGTAGACAGACACTATGCTAGGCGTTAGGCTTTTTGCCTTAGAAATGGACATGGGCTTAGGCTTAGCTATGGACATCGGCTTAGGCTTAGCTCATAGGCTTAGGCTTTAGCAAAGTACACAGGCTTAGGCTTAGCTATCGACATAGGCTAAGGCTTAGCTATGGACATAGGCTTAGGCTTAGCAATGGAAATAGGCTTAGGCTTAGCAATGGACATAGGCTTAGGCTTAGCAATGGACATAGGCTTTGGCTTAGCTATGGACATAGGCTTAGGCTTAACAATGGACATAGGCATAGGCTTAGCAATGGGCATAGGCTTAGGCTTAGCAGTGGATATAGGCTTAGGCTTAGCAATGGACATAGGCTTAGGCTTAGCAATGGAAATAGGCTTAGGCTTAGCAATGGACATAGGCTTAGGCTTAGCAATGGACATGGGCTGAGGCTTAGCTATGGACATAGGCTTAGGCTTAACAATGGACATAGGCTTAGGCTTAGCAATAGACATAGGCTTAGGCTTAGCAATGGATATGATATACCGATAGAGGCTTAGGCTTAGCAATGGACATAGGCTTAGGCTTAGCAATGGACATAGGCTTAAACTTAGCAATGGACATACTTGGCTTAGGCTTAGCAATGGACATAGGCTTAGGCTTAGCAATGGACATAGGCTTAGGCTTAGCTAAGGACATAGGCTTAGGCTTAGCAATGGACATAGGCTTAGGCTTAGCTATGGACATAGGCTTAGGCTTCGCAATGAACATAGGCTTAGGCTTAGCAATGGACATAGGCTTAGGCTTAGCTAAGGACATAGGCTTAGGCTTAGCAATGGACATAGGCTTAAACTTAGCAATGGACATACTTGGCTTAGGCTTAGCAATGGACATAGGCTTAGGCTTAGCAATGGACATAGGCTTAGGCTTAGCTAAGGACATAGGCTTAGGCTTAGCAATGGACATAGGCTTAGGCTTAGCTATGGACATAGGCATAGGCTTAGCAATGGACATAGGCTTAGGCTTAGCTATGGAAATAGGCTTAGGCTTAGCAATGGACGGACATAGGATGGACATAGGCTTAGCTATGGACATAAGTAGGCTTAGGCTTAAACTGCGATCAAAAGGCAAATTGTAAAATAAGGTTGATAATTAAAAGTAGTGAAAAGTTTTAGTTTGGCCGAAATTTCCCCCACGCAACCCTGTTGTATTGTACGTATACGTACACTAACAGTTATCGAATCTACGTAGTGGTATTGGTATCGCATTTTTGCTGAAGAACTTCTTTAGCAAGTCAAATGGTTTGCTGAAAATAAATTGCGGAACTTGCCGCACCCTAATCTAATCTATTTGGATCCCTATTGAGCAAGAACTTGTATTGATTTTTCTCTAGGCTTTAATAGAAACAGTCAGTCAGATACGTTAGCACGTAAGCATGCTCCTTTAGTGAACATTCAACGAAATTTTCAAAGAAAAAGGAAATAATGCAAAATGAACAATTAGATTCCTCGCAAAAAGTTGTTCAAACTCAACCTACTACGACCACCGCAAAGTGTGTCTAAAAAAATACTAAAATTTATATGAAGAATATTATTTGAACCGATCCCGCTGTCGCTGTACGTAATTTATTATTTCTGAACGCGTTTTAGAGTGCGGAGAGACGTCCTGTGAAAATGGGTTGCCTTACTTACTTACTGTACTTACATAAATACGCGATGGTCACGCTAGACGACGATGAGAGAGAAGAGAGGGACCACATCAAAATGGAAGACGAAACATGCAGTGACGAAGAATACGATGGTTCCACTCTAAAGTTGGAAGAATATTATGATGGTCCTACTCTGAAAAATTTGCCGCCCACCCAATTACGGGATGAGTTAACCAGGTCAAGCTGCAGCAGCAAGCAGAGAGCATCGGTAAACGATACGATAGAAGAAGGCTGGCCGAGCGGTAATTCCATCGAACTGACACAGGACGAGTTAACGGTAATGTCCAACTGCCGTGGCAAGGCATCGGTTAACAATGACTCGATAAGCGATGTGCCTAGCGTTACCTCTACCAGTACATCTCAAGACGAAGTCATACTTTGAGCCATCGTGTTACTGTATTCGTCCTACGTATAGTACCAATATTGGAAGAAATGAATATGAATAGAGAGCACTTTGCTTCCTTTCTTGTGGCAAGCGAGAAGGAAATTATTGTAAATGAATACCAATAATCTATACTTATGCTTAAAGGGAAGAATAGAATAACGCTGCTCAAATTGCACATAGTGAACACAGTACAGTAGCTTGTAGGTCACCACTACGGATTACGAAAAAGGAATAGTATCTCTTTTCACATCGAAAAGACAATTTCCAGTAATTCTTTGGCACTTATCAGCTGAGTGCTTCCAACAACAACCTGAAAATCAAAAAAACCCACGCTCAGTCCATGAGAAGGTAGATGCTAATCCAAAGTTATACGCTATACACGATATGCGGCATCAAGCATACCCCCGGGTGATCACGTTTTATCGTCTTTACCTAGTATGGTCGGTTATGAAAAATAAACTTGACTTGACTTGACTTGACGGTAAGGCGATTGGGTTGGCCAATAGCGACCCCGCGCGCGGCATTTCGTGAAAGTTTGGATCGGCGTCTGCGGGGTCGTCGACATCATTTGTTATCAATTTTTCTTTTCACTCGCTCCATTGACGCTCCCAAATGATTGCACAAGGTCGACGACCCCGCAGGCACCGATCCAAACATTCACTAAATGCCACGCGCGGGGTCGCTATTGGCCAACCCAATCGCCCTGGATACCATACCACACAGTACAGTAGGCTACTGTGAAGTACTAAACCCGACCGAGGCAAACCCGGCCACCTGAAGCTCCATTGAACTTCTTGCTGTTTCAGCAAATGATGAACCCCGCAATCAATCGGTTCATTTCATTGTTCATTCGTTGCTGTGCTGGCATATGCAGCCCTGAAACTTTCCAGGCAACCGGATTTACCCCATTGTACCCTACCCCCTACTTACCTCTCTTCGCAACGTTCCAGCTTTCCTAGCATCTTCCGTCATTTTTTTCACCATCGCAACTTCACCAGCGGTTATGCCACCCAGTACAAAGAGTATCACAGGAGTTGGCTGATCTGGGATAGGCGTCGTAGAACTCTTTCCAACCATACTACTCAACATACCGCCCAATCTTGAAAAAAAACAACACAACATTAGGGTACTGTGGGGTAAACCCGGACACCTATAGTCTGGCCAGTAAGAGTTGGCACTTGGACTCAAGTCGTCCTGCGTAGTTTGCATGTACTTCTGCTAAATAGGAGTACACGAAGCGTGGACAGAAATCCGCATTGTGAATCTATTTTCCGCAACGCACCTTGAGTCCGAGTGCCAACTCCTGTTGGCCAGACTACAGTATATCTTAGAAAGAAACCATACGACCGATTGAGACAAAATAAGATACCAATCGATTCCTTGAACTCTCCTCTTTCCAATGAGCTACCATGTTTATCATTTGCTGAAGCGGCAAGTTCAGAAAAGCTTATGTGTCCGGGTTTACCCCGTGTCCGGGTTTACCCGATAGTACCCTATTTTATGTAAGGCATCATTGGAGAAGTGCCAAATAAGCGCCGGCTCCTAGTAAAACCGGCTAGCTGTGCCTCATCGAGGCATAAGGGTAGATCTTGCACGATTTCGGTCGTACCACTTTGTGGCTCAGTTGTTAGAGTACTCGCAAAGTAGTAAGCGAAGGGCCCGGGTTCGAGTCCCGACAGGCGCAAGTATAAAGGTTTTTTTCTGGGATTATTGTAATTTCGGTAAAATACGTAGTACTGGGCAGTAATTTACTTACCCAAAACTACTGCGCAGCGCTTCTGTGAATCCGCCATCAGATTTGCATACGATGTCATCCATACCAGCACCATCAAGGGAATCGCCATGAAATAATTTTTCGAGCAAATCCGAAAGATAAGAAGCGTTCCTAAAAAAAACATACGGGAAACTTCATCCCTTTATGCAGCAGAGCATCTACGTACTGTATGTACTTTCCCAGTATAAAAATCAAAGCTCATGATTTGTAGAAAGAGGGGATGGGATAATTTTGATACTGCGACACTAGTGCGCTACACACGAGGTGAGTAAACTCACGGTGAATTCCATGTAAGTATGTGATGAAGTATAGGGATGCCGGTGAATTCACCGTGAGTTTGAAACTCACCACGTGTGAACACGTGAGAAAAATTTTGCACATGGGAGCAAGTGAGGATGCTTTACGCGAAAAATATAACTCGAAGTTCAAACTCACCACGTGTGTAGCGCGCTACTGACCCATTTTGTATGAATACCCAGCCAAGTGCAGCATAATTGCCCCAACTTACCCTATTACGTATAATCTTTCCTTACTTTCCCAGCTCCAGTACATCCTTCAGTTTATTCACATTGCCCAGCCGAGTAAGAATGTCGTCCGCGAGGATTCGAGCCTCGTCCAAGCTCAACGAGCGCTCCGAACCACTAAGCCATCGGGGCAGCGCGCTTCTTTCTTCCAAAGATCCCTGATGAATCCTGTCCGCCAGTGCTGCTGCATAAGCTTTAAGGTCCCAGGCTTCTACGGAATCAGTAGATTTTGAACTGAACATCACGCAAAGACAGAGAAGCTCTTCCTCCAAGGACAACCTGCAAGAGGCAAATAAAATTGCACATAAAAAGGGTACTATGGGGTAAACCCGGCCATGGGAAAATCCGGCCACCTACGTTTCAGGCCTGCATTATCTCAGCAACCAGTGGACCGATTGAGATAAATCAATACAATGGTAGGCTATATCAATCGATTTGCCAGGAAATTTTTAACCTTGGACCACTCGCGTTCTAGACAGGCGAGCGTCCTCACCATTAACTTTTATTCTGCAGGAGTTCATGCAAACTACACAATACGACTTGCGATTCATAGCGAACTCTTATTGGCCAGACTATAGCCGGTAGGGTACTGTGGGGTAAATCCGGCCACCTACGTCCTTTGAACTTGCTGTTTCAGCAAATGATGAACCAAATAGCTCATTTGAAAGAGGAGAGTTCAAGAAATTGATTGACATAATATTTGTCTCAATCTGTCCAGTGGCTGCTGAGAAATGCAGCCCTGGACGTTAGGTGGCCGGATTTTTCCATGGCCAGGTTTACCCCCAAGTACCCTAAAACGACAGCGCCTATACTAGGCGTTGATTGAGTCATGTACTCCTAGAGAAAAGTAAAGGGTGGGGCGGGGCCTTTTCTCTCTAGGAGTACATGACTCAGTCAGCGTCTACTCACCTGTCTCCTTCTATCAATCGACCAAGCTTCTCCAACGAGAACTGCGACTGTCTAGATCGTTTCATCAGTCTGCCCCAGAGTTGGTGAGTGTGCTTTGAAGATGGATGCATGGACACCTGATGAATGGCTTCGCATAACTCCAAAAAGCCAGCGTACTGCATCAGCGTTGGTTCATCCGAACTGGAAAAAAAAGCACTGCACGCATTATTACTGTAATTCCCCGTGGTTTGTGTGTACTAGATCACTATCAGTTCACGTGTTTTGTTTCCCTTTGCTGTTGTTATATACCGTATTTTTGGGTGTACCGTATTTTTGGGTGTATAGCCCCCGGGGGGGAAAAAAAAAAGAGGCGGGGGGGGGAACACGGGGGGGAAACAAGGGGTGGGGAAAAAAAGGAAAATTGTTTTGGGGAGGGTGAGTTAAGAAAATTAGGGATAAGGAAAACGCTACACAACCCGCCAGTCCGCAGAGCGTGGGTGGAAGACACACGCCCAGCACAAGACGACCCACAGTAGGGAGGGAGGCAGCAGGGGGGAAAAACAAAGACAAATACTGGCAAGGGGGAACACAGGGGGAACAAAAAAGGGGGATATACACCCAAAAATACGGTACATCCCTCATGTACGTGTATCCGCTGGTGTATAACCCCATTTGCAAAACATAAATTTCGTCCTATGCAAATTGCATATCCTCCTACAGTAGGGAGCTGACCTTACCCGTGTATGTAAGCTGGTCATAAGCTACACTCCAACACAACCCTATGCCTATTTTAGCTGATCATGTCTAGCACTAGAATTACCCTGTTCTAACCTCAATTATGCCCTAAAACACCTGCCATGACCTCAAAAACATGTGCGCACACCGCTCATAAACAAATTTTGTTCCATGTAGGCCTATAACCCTGGTGCCCTGGTTTATTACCAGTTACCACCCCCTATGAAACCTTTCGGTTTTTGTATAGCACCGGGGCTACACAGCCAAAAATAAATGTAATGAGACCAGAAAGCAGTGTTGCCAGGTTCTGACGCACGATTTTTCGCCCCAGCTATTCGACCTATTGACATAAACCAGTTTTTCAGGGTCGACCTCTTGACGAACTCGATCTCTTGACCATACCTTATCGTGTATGGAACATTGCTAGGCACAGCACTACCCCGTCAACCTATCCTCCTCTCCTGGAATGATATCCGACAAATCACCCCAATTTTGCTCAATCTCCTCCTCAGCTCCGTCTCGGGCGTCCCTTTTACATGTCCACATTGAAAAGCTCAAACATTCGACTTGAAGGCTCAAAGCTATGGCAGCAAATATCACGCGAGAAACATCTCAAAAAAGTTGGACCGTACACGCGTGATAAGTGGCAGTCAAGAATATTTTCGTCAATAGATTCATGGGAGAGAAAAATTTTTCCCCTACGGCCACACCTCCAAAAGCTCCAGAAAAGCTCCAAAAGCGCTAAGTCAAATTTTTTGCTCCAAACGGGGGTCAAAAAGCTCCAGGGTTGGAGGGAACGCTCCAGAACTGGCAACACTGCCAGAAAGCTTAATTGATGACTGAACAAAGGGTAAAATCGCAACTATTTATGAAACATCAAAGTAAAGAGTTTACCCAGACCGGCGGAATAAATCCGGTCACCCACGTATAAAGAACGGCTAACAGTACTATAGATGGCCGGGTTTACCCCACGCCCACACTACCCTACTTAACCGTTCGTAAGGCGCTTACTTACATAGCTTCGTCTATCAGCTTTCCAAGCTTGTCTCCTTCTTTGTCAGTGCTCGAAGTAGAAGCGCTTAGATCCCGTTGGTCCAAAATGTCAGAAAGTCGTTTTGTAGCTTCCGTTACACAGGCCTACAAACAAAGCAAAGAAAGGTAAGGTAACAGGGTGTTATGGGGTAAACCCGACAGGTTCAATTTGGGGGAGGGACCCACATAGAAAAAATGGCCTTCAGTAAGAACCCCATGGCCGAGCTTACTCCACGGCCGGGTTTACCCCACGGCCGGGTTTACCCCATGACCGAGTTTACCCCATGGCCGGGTTTACCCCATGGCCGAGTTTTCCCCATGGTCAAGTTTACCCCATGGCCGGGGATTACCCCATGGTCGAGTTTACCCTACAGTACGCCACCTGACCTAGTAGGGTTATGACAACGCACTTGTCCCTGGCCCCACGTGCCCCCAGTCCCCAAAAAATTACCTGACTCGTATTTTCAAAGCAGCTCCGATACAGCAGGTTAGCGCTGTTAGCGTGATGCAGGGTGCCGGGGGAAAATTCGTCAATTTCTTCCTCGACCTTGCAGTCTTTCACACGTACGGCCCTGTCGTTAAAATGACCCGGGAACCGTGGTAACGAGAATAGTAGGCGGTCCATAAAACACGTCGTGGGACATCGCAAAGCCTCTGGCAGGTCCACTGTACGGTCGATAAAAATCAGGTTGACTTTGGTGCCTCTTGCTGCCTACAAATCAATAGGTTCAAAGCAGAAACGTATCGGTATAAGGGTACTGTGGGATAAAATCGGCCATCTAAGCCCCTTTGAACTTGCTGTTTCAGCAAATGATGAACTGTCAAATAGCTTATTTGAGAGCTCAAGGGCTCGATTGATAGATATTTTGTCTCAATCGATCGTATGCTATGGTTGCTGAGACATACAGCTCAATAAAGCTTAGGTGGCCGGATTTTCCCATCATGGCCGGGTTTACCCCACAGTATAGATCATTTTACGCAAAACAACTTGAGTTGCACAGCGAACTATACTGGCCAACTGCACAGACCAAAATCTGGTCGTCTTGGGCCAATGTTGTAAACAAGAATAGCCAGAATTGACCCGCCTTACCCCCTACCTTTCGCCTTGTTTTGGCCGAATTCAGACCTGCCAGTCTGCTGGCGACAATCGAGCTCAATGGGCCGACGCAGTAGACGTCTTCATGCAAATTCAAGTTCGACAACAGACTGTTCCATGAGTTCACGAGTAGCTGAACTTTCCCCTTCATGTTAGTAGACAGGCGGTGAAATTCGCTGTGAAAGCCGTCCTAAAAGTAGTAAAAATATGCATCCACGTTTAGGCCGTACGTAATAGCCTAGGAACGTTTATTCGCTACTTGCGACAAAATTCCCGGACGGTCGCAAGTAGCCCCAGGTGATGACCACCCGAAACATCAAAGTCACGAGTTCACCCGCCGTTAGTTACCTTTCGTTCATTTTTACCTCATCCAATAGCGGGCATACATCTCCAAATGCAGGCATGAGAAAGAGGGATGAATGTGGAAAAGCCAGACCAACGGGAATGTGTAATACTTGAGCAGTCAGATTCTGAAAGAAAAAAGCTTACTCCGTTAGCTGTATCCGATTTCTAAGTAGGTACAATATGAAAGGCAAGTTTCACCATCTGTCCCTGGGCCTGCACCTGGTGATGTGCCCAAGTACACAGCTGTGACCGAGGGTAGCGGGTTCGATTCCCGTTCGGTCCGATTTCTCTCCCCCTTTTTGGGGCCCGGTTATCGCTATCCAGCATATACAGTAAGGCAATTGGGTTGGTCGATGGCGACCCCGCGGCATTTAGTGACAGTTTGAATCGGTGCCTGTGAGGTCGTCGACGTCCAGTTGTTGTCAATTCTTCTTTTCACAGCTCCTTTGACGCTTCCAGATGATTATTGAACAAGGTCGACGACCCCTCAGACACCGATCAAAACTTTCACTATATGCCGCGGGGTGGTCGCCATCGACCAACCCAATCGCCTTACTGCATATGGTGGATACGGAACAGGGCATGTCATAACACCCATCCAGAAAACAAGCATGATGTAATACCTTGCTTCCCATCCAGTCCAACAGACTTTCCTCCAACTGTTGAAAGTAGGTCATTCCCATGTTTGCAGTAGAAGCTGTCTCTTCCCACTGTGCGTTTTTGGCAATGGCGTGAGCTTGTGCAGATCCAGTGAGGATGAGGATACAGTTTTCAAAGCTGCCTGCTTGCACAATCTGTCTGATGAAGTGAAAAGTTTTGCAGTTGGGAAGCAGCAGTTCAGAAGAGATGAACACTGCCTTGCCGTTCAAGTTTTCGACCTGTAGTAACAAGTACAATAATAGGTGTGGTTGAAATAATAAAAAGTGTCAAAAAGATTATACGTGACATTCTTCACTACGTACGTATGTGTGCAAAACGACACTTTTCCTGGCGCTTCAGCAAAGGTGTCAAATTTAAACGTTTGTACACGTTTAGTGTCATTTGTGCGTAGTGAAGAGTGTCAAGCATAATCTGTTTAACACTTTTCTTATTTCAACCACACCTATCGCAAGTGGAATGAAATTATTCAATCACGGGTTTGCAAAACAAGATTAGAGCATGAACTGGTCAGCTATCGCAAATGCAGGGTGTCTCAAAAAGTTTCGACCTTATCAGCTACTTTCTGGGACACCCTGCATGTGCATTGCATCTCTACGCCACGGGTTTACGAACGTTGGCGCATACAAACTAGCCAATTATTAGAGATGGGCCGAGACTGGATTGTTGCTTAACACCTACCCCGAGGAAGCCGTCATTGTTGTCAACAACTTTTACTTTTGTTGTTGGATTGTTGTCGGATTTTGTATGGTTGTTGTCGGATCCGACAACAACAGTACAAAATCCGACAACAAACCGACAACAAACATTTTGTACTGTTGTTGTCGGATCCGACAACAACCATACAAAATCCGACAACAATCCGACAACAAAAGTAAAAGTTGTTGACAACAATGACGGCTTCCTCGGGGTAGGTGTTAAAACGAGACCGAGACCGAGACCGAGACTTGGAATTTTTTCCGAGACCGAGATCGAGACCGAGATTAGGGAATTTTGTCGAGACCGAGACCGAGATCGAGACCGAGACCGAGACTAAGTATTGGTATTAAAACTTATGGAATTTCGTTTGTATTTTTTCTGATGGTCGTTTTCTATGAAAATTTTGATGGCGAAAACAGTGGCGAATTGGTGCTTTACTTCTATTTTCTTCATTACATGGCTAAAATCGCCCGGCAGGGGAAATTTTTTCATGATAGGCAGCTAAAATCTCAGCAGAAATGCATGAAAATTGCTTGTGAAAGCACGATTTCAATCTAGTCTCGGTCTCGCCTAAAATAGGCCCTAAAAGTTGCGAGACCGAGACCGAGAATTTAAAATTCTAAAGTCGAGACCGAGACCGAGACCGAGATCGCCAAAAATGACCGAGATTTCCGAGACCGAGACCGAGACCGAGAGTCTCGGCCCATCTCTACCAATTATTACATACAGGGTGTCCCAAAAAAGTACAAGCTTTACAACGATGTAACTATAGTCTGGCCAGTGGAGTTGGCACTTGGACTCAAGTCGTCCTGCGTAGTTTGCATGTACTTCTGCAAATAGAAGTACACGAAGCGTGGACAGAAATCCGCATTTGTGAATCTATTTTACGCAACGCGCCTTGAGTCTGAGTGCCAACTCCTGTTGGCCAGACTATAATAATATTGCCAGCTATTTTTGGGACACCCAATAAGTATACAAAACAAAGCCCATTACGTACTTACTTCTTCCACTGGTTTCATGTCGTGAATTCCCTGTACGCCTATCCTCAGCAAGTCGTACAAGGGGATGTTCCAATGAAAAAGTTCTGCAATCTTGTCATCCAGGAACAAGGTGGCTTGTTTGCACCATTTCAGAAGCTCTCGCCACCATATTTCATTACAACCGAGCAGTTTTTCATCCATTATGCACGCTAGAAATGCCGAATATTATATTGCATATAGGAGGGTAATGTGGGGTACGTAATTTAGGTCACGGGAAAATCAGGCCACCTAACTTTCAGGGATGCATATCTCAGCAACCAATGAACCGAATGAGACTTTCCTTGAATGCTCCTCTTTCAAATGAGCTACTTGGCTATCACTTGTGAAGTGAAACAGCAGGTTCGAAAGAGCTTAGGTGGCCGGCTTTACAATACTTCACAGTACCCTAACCCTACTCACTCAGTTGGACATAGTAAGATAAAATATAAATCGAAGTTTTGACTTCATATTTTCGCAAAATCTCTTCCAAGTAAGAAATAAACATTATTTCTTACTGAAACAAAAAGAACATTCAATAAAGGCGCAAGACCAACCAAAAACAAGTACTACATGTCAGTCGCTTTGAAAGGCACACAAGAACAAGCACCAAAGAAAACAGCTGCCTCTTTTCTGGCCTAACATTTCGTCCACTAAAGTAGCTAAGTCTTATTTATCGTATTTTCTCGCTTGTTCGTCCTTCAGAAGTTTTTCAGCTTCATCTTTCCTGATCGGTCTTTCGAACTGAGTAATAATCTCCCTTCTCATATCGTCTTGTACAATCTTCTTCAGTGATGCTATACTCTCATCGGTTATCAAATCTTGATCTTGGTCAACTTGAGCAGGTTTCGTTGCGAAAATTCCCTGATAAACCAGTTTATCTTTGAAGGGGAAGTAGCGCACTTTCACATCTCGAAAGCCAGTCTCTTCAAGTGAAAGCATGTAGTCCAGTGGATCAGTTGTTTTGGCATATTTCAGAGCACCTGATGCTTCAAATTTTTTGAGATCTTCCATATACAGGGTGCACACTAGGCGACCGCCAGGTGTAAAGGTGTGCTCCGCTAGATTTCACAGTTCATTACAAGGCATCAATCTCTATCAACCTCAAATGTAAATGAGGCAATAAAAAAGAAAGTTTTGCGAAGTTTTCTTTCTGCAATAAAAAATGTTGAAAGTCACAAATGAGACACCCTGTAGCGCTTAAACTTTAGCGGAGCACACCTTTAAGCACGCGAAACAGCTCCGTGTTCCCGCGTGTTAGACTGGGCCAAAAGTAGAACGAATCCACGTGGAAGACTTTGTCGAAAACATTGTCAGGAAAAGGCAAATGACCGCTGTTGGCCCTTATCGAGTGCACCTTATTTTCCAACATTTCTAGCGCGCAGTACTTTTCCGCCTTAGCAATCAGTCGGGGCGAGGTTTCAGTCCCAAAAATTTGCCCCTCACCCTGCGCTACACGCCAGTAGGCACACCGTAAGCCTATGCCACGTCCATGACCCACCTATAGGAGTAGGTTTCCATTGTATTCATCTCAAATCACGTCGAAAGCAGGAATATATAACATTACAAGGGGAGGAATATGCAAACAGTGTAGTGAGGCAGAAGCAAGGCTAGCGACCAAGTAGTTCCGTATATGCGACTTACATTATTTACGGAACTACTTGGTCGCTAGCCTTGCCTCTGCCTCACTACACTGTTTGCATATTCTCCCCTTTATAATGATATACAGGGTGTTTCATAATATACTCGCCGGATGTTTGTGTCTACATCTCCCCACCGGAGTGTCACATCCGAATTCGTTTTTTTGGGTTGAATAGCCAAGGCTTCAACGTTGATGCATTCAAAATGTCAGCTTTCTAGGCCAACAGGAAGCGGCTCAAACAGCTCGATTTGCAAAGCGTCAATTTTCACACATTTTTGCGGGCGGCCAGGTACAGATCGGCTCCGGTTTTCCTCTCTCCAGTTTACCTAACCCAGTTCTCTCCTTAGTTTTCCTTCCGCAGTATTCCCCTCCCCAGTTTTTATCTGGAGCACAAGTTTCGGTAGAGTTTTTCCACCTCCATGCCACTTCTCTTGCAGATTCGAACTTAGCAAACAGTGTTACAGCCGAAAATTCGGTCATCCAAGCTTTTCCTTGGAACGCTGATGCCATGGTGATCAAACTGAAGTCTATCTTTGACAAGGGCGGGACTGCTCAAAAATGCATAAAATGTGCATAAAACTAGACAAGTTTTGCAAGAAAAAGCGCTACTACGCGTGCGCAGCGCTATTTGCGACCTCATCCATTTTCTTTGACTGCATGGGTCGAAAGTCGATGTGTTCCTTTCGACAGGAATATACAGGGTGTTTCATAATATACTCGCCGGATGTTTGTGTCTATATCTCCCCACCGGAGTGTCACATTCGAATGCGGTGTTTTGCGTTGAATAGCCAAGGCTTCAACGTTGATGCAGCCAAAATTTTTTGCTTCCTAGGTTGCATTGTCATGGCGCTGTAAGCGGTCAAAGTTGCGGCGCTTTTTTGGCGCAAAACGGAGGCAGGGCAGTGAGGCGGGGCAACGGATTTGCATTTTTTCGCTTTTTTATCGCTCTTTCATGTCTGTTCACCATTCCACGCTAACTTTTATGCATTTTTGAGCAGTCTTGTCAAAGATAGACTTCAGTTTGATCACCATGGCATCAGCGTTCCAAGGAAAAGCTTGGATGACCGAATTTTGGCTGTAACACTGTTTGCTAAGTTCGAATCTGCAAGAGAAGTGGCATGGAGGTGGAAAAACTCTACCGAAACTTGTGCTCCACAATAAAAACTGGGGCGAGGGAATACTGCGGAAGGAAAACTAAGGAGAGAACTGGGTTAGGTAAACTGGAGAGAGGAAAACCGGAGCCGATCTGTACCTGGCCGCCCGCAAAAATGTGTGAAAATTGACGCTTTGCAAATCGAGCTGTTTGAGCCGCTTCCTGTTGGCCTAGAAAGCTGACATTTTGAATGCATCAACGTTGAAGCCTTGGCTATTCAACCCAAAAAAATGAATTCGGATGTGACACTCCGGTGGGGAGATGTAGACACAAACATCCGGCGAGTATATTATGAAACACCCTGTATATC